>JAYJMB010080973.1:0-21928 GCA_036873735.1 Pouteria campechiana
GACCCTTACTCACACTACTACAAAAAATTAGATTGGAGCAAGGTTCTAAATTTGGGTGCCCACGACAGCACCACCACATGGTATGATCATGCTTCATAGAAACTGATAAGATCCAGAGGTACTCTTTCTATCTACTTTATATCAAGCAAAGTCTGCATTTGAGTATACCACTAAATTAAAATCAAAACCTTTTGGATACCACAAACTAAGACTTGGTGTGTCTAATAGATATCTAAAGATTCTCTTTATAGCAATTAGGTATGACCCTTTAGAATCTGACTAAAATCTAACACACTTGCAGACACTAAACATTATATCTAGTCTACTAGTAGTCAAATATAATAATGATCCTATCATGCTTCTGTAAAGTTTGTAATATATAGATTTACCTTTTCATCTTTGTCTATCTTTATTGAAGTGCTCATTGGTATTCCATGTCTTTTACCATCCTCAATTTTTAACTTCTTTAAAAGTTCTTTTGTATACTTGACTTGGTGGATGAAGATTCCTTCTTTTTCTTATTTGATTTGTAGTCCCAAGAAGAAGTTGAGTTCACCCATCAAGTTCACTGCAAATTCTCCCTGCATAGTCTTAGAAAAATCTTTGCAAAGGATTTCATTAGTTGCACCAAATACTATATCATCAACATAAATTTAAACTATGAGTATGTCTTTCTTTTCATGCTTAATGAAGAAAGTGGTATCCACTTTACCCCTCGAAAGACCTTTTTCAATCAAAAATTTGCTTAGCCTCTCATACCAAGCTCTACGAGCCTGTTTCAAACCATAGAGGGTTTTCTTGAGTTTGAAGACATGATTTATACAATGTGGATCTTTAAACCTAGGGCATTGTTCCATATATACCTCTTAATTGATGAAACCATTCAAGAATGTATTCTTTATATCCATTTGATATAGTTTGAAATTCATATATGATGCAAATGCAAGAAGTATTTTAACGGCTTCAATCCTTACAATAGGGGCATAAGATTCTTCAAAGTCAATACCTTCTTCTTAATAATATCCTTTTACAACTAATTTTTCCTTATTTCTCACCACAATTCCTTATTCATCTAGTTTATTCCTAAAGACCCATTTTGTTCTTATAATAGATTGATGATTTGGTCTTGGAACAATAGTCCATACATAACTTTTTTTAAATTGATCCAATTCTTCTTCTAATGCTTGGTTTATGCAAGTTGGTTCTATTTGAGGGATGAAAGCAAAATTACCACATATTTGGTGATAGGATAATCTAGTTCTAACTTTATCGAACACATCACCAATTATTTGGTTTTCAAGATGAGCATGCATAAACCTATAATCTTTGGGAAGAGATGAGTTACCTTTCTCATTTACCTCTATTGTGGATGGCTTAGCTTCATCCATTGTTGTCTCTGATAATGGAGCTTCTACTTGTTTATCTTGTAATTTGAATATCTCCACACTTGTTTGAAGATTATCTGTCTCATCATCAAAACCACTATTTCTTTTCATGGAGTTAGTATGTTCATCAAATTTGACATGGATAGATTCCTCTATTATCTTAAGTCTTAGGTTGTACACTCCTTGCTAATAATAAAATAACCCAAAAATATTCCTTGATCAGATCTATTATCAAAATTTCCAAAGTTTTCTTTATCATTGTTAAGAATAAAGCATTTATAATCAAAAGTATGAAAATAACAGATATTGTGTTTCTTGCCATAGTATAATTCAAATGAAATTTTGTTGAATGTAGATCTAACAAAGATTCAGTTAATAATATAACATATATGTTCATTACTTTAGCCCAATAGTACTGTGATAAGCTGTATTCACTCAACATTGTCCTTGCAATCTCTTGCAAGGATCTGTTCTTCCTTTTTGCTACTCCATTTTGCTGGGGTGTTCTTGGTGCAGGTAAAGTTTGAAGAATTTCATTATTTTTGGAAAAATTAGTGAATCTATGATTTTCAAACTCTCCACCATGACCACTCCTTATAGCAACTATGTGAGAGCTTTGTTTATTCTATACACGTTTGGTAAATACTTCAAAGAATGAAAAAACTTCATCTTTAGATGCTAGAAACATTACTCATATAAATCTACTATAGTCATCCATAATGACATATGCATAATGTTTCTCTATAAGACTTCTAGTTTTTGTTGGTCCAACTAAATCTATATGTAGCAACTGAAGAGGTTTTGTTGCGTATACTTCTTTGTTTGACTTGAACGATTGTTTTACATGCTTGCCTTTCATGCAGGCATCACACAACTATTTGTTAAATTTTAGTTTTGATAACCCAACAACAAGATCTTTATTATATAAACCTTCAATCAGATTTTTGTTGGCATATTCTAGTCTTTTGTGCCACAACATGGGTTCATTATCATTCACCAACAATATTCTTAACTTAAATATCAAAAAGATCAACCAAATATATATTTCCATGTCTTGTACCATATACTACAACTGATTAAGACTTATCTAGGATAGAACAAAATTAAGATTCAAACACAACTTTGTAGCCTCTGTCACAGAACTAACTTACGCTAAGAAGATTGTGTTTCAATCCTTCTACTAGAAGTACATTTGAAATTATAATAGAGAGTGGTTGGCCAACCTTACTGATCCCAACTACTCTACCTTTACCATTATCACCAAAGGTTACTATTCCATCTGATTTCAGTTTCAGCTCCATGAACAGCTCCCTATTCCCTTTCATGTGCCTTGAACAACTATTGATATACCATGTGCTACTCTTTGAAGTTCCCAAGCACACTTGCATGGATAAAGTTAAGTCTTAACTTTTGGTACCCATCTAGGAATGGGTCCAGGTGGGTTAGTTGCAAATAATATTAGTACCCATTGTCTCTTAGGTATTGTTGTTTTGACTAATGGAGTTGCATTTAGTACATTTGTAACTATCTTTGGAACCCAAATCATAGTTTGTTTAGGCTCAAAATATCTGTATTTCTGCTAGTCACTTCTTTTCATTGGTTTCATTCTTAACAGAGTGGAAATTAATATCTTTCAAGTATGCTATTGGTGTTATTGTTACTCTTGAGCTTGGAATTTTCTTCCTTCAATTTGGAGAATTCATTTATAATTCTTTTGAGCTCCTTTTTAGTCTTTTTGTACTTCTCTTTTAGAATCATGAAATCTGAATATAATTCTTCTAGCATTTCTTCATGACTATGAATTTTAGAATCAAAATTTACCTACTCTTCATGGATTGCCATGAAACTAATTCCCATATGAAGTTTATCTTTATCACTTCTGTTTGGAGAGAGTTGACTGATTTAAGCTTCATGTTCTTCTTCTTCTTCACTCTCACTTTCATTTATTATGTTCTCCAGCATTTTCCATACTACTAGAACTTTCTTTTTCTTCTAAAATTTTCTGCTTGTTTTGTTGTTGTTGTTGTTTTTGTTATTACTATTGTTCTTTCTATCAAAATATGAGTTGTACATCTTTTTTTGTTGATCATTTTATCTTTTGTCTATTTTTGGACAATTGAACTTCATGTGTATAGGTTTCCCACAATTATAATAGGTGGGTGGTTCTTTCTTTCTATCATTTCTTCAAGAATTATTCCTTGAACGGTTTTCAAACTTTCTTTAGCATGTATTTGAATCTTCTTGTAATCATTGTCATCTCCTCATCTTCATCTCCACTTGCGAATGCATCAGTTTGAGATTCATCATTCTTTAATTCAACTTTAAGAGCAATTGCTTTCTTGCTCTTTGGTTCTTTTATATTTTTTTGCTTCATTAACACCTCATAAGTCATAAGAGAACCTATAAGCTCTTCTAGACTCATTGTGTCTAGATTCCTTACTTTGTAGATTGTTATAACTTTGGGCATCCATTACTTTGACAAGTATCTCAAAATTTTCTTTAACACTTTGGGCTCTGTATACTTTTCTCCTAGATCTTTTAGCCTGTTTGTTATCTTTTAAAATCTTCCGAATATGTCTGAGATTGACTTTTCTCCTTCATGTTGAAAGCCTTTCATATTCCCGCACAAGAAGATTTATTTTAGTTTCTCTTACTTGCTTTGTGCCTTTGTGTGTAATCTCTAGTTTGTCCCAAATTTGCTTTGTTGTATCATAAGAGGATATCTTGTCAAACTTAGAGGATTTAAGGGCATAGTAAAGGCCGTTCTTTACCTTAGCATCTTTTACAGCAGCTAGAATGTCTTTAATAGTGTATTTATTTTCAGTGTTTAGAATAATCATTCCATCTTTGATGGTTTTCCATAGTTGATTGTCTGAGGTAATCAAGAATTTTTTCATTCTCATCTTCCAGTATCCATAATTTGTACCATTAAATAATGGAGATTTGGAGATAGATTAACCTTTAGTAGAAGTGTTGTGGAAATAGCTGGCTATAGAGATCTTTTCACAGGTTATATAAATGGAAGAGTAAGGCATAACAAGTGATAGGATAACAAGTACAGGCTACTCTGATACCAATTATTGTTCTCGTTCAAATGGTGACTCAAGTGGGGGGATGAATTAAGTCTTTAAAGTTTTCGATTAGATAATAATTAAGTTGCAAAGATAAAGAAAAGACTGATAACATAATGTACTTAGATTAAAATTTTTATAGTGGTTCAACCCTTCACTTGGGTTCCTACTCCACTTCTCTGAGTTAGCTTTTCTCCACTAACCTCAGGTTCCACTAACATGTTCTTTGATTAGTAACTGTCTGATCAAATAAATACAATTGTTAATTTTTAAGCTCACTAACTAACTTATACAAATACTAAGTATCCTACTTACTTTTAGTACACAAAGGTAAGTCCTTGGCTTGCATAAATATGTAGAAACAATTGTGTACAAGTATTAATGCCTTTAGCTGGCTGATTTTATACGAAGATCAGAAGCAATAAATGCAGTTAATATAATAATAAAGTAGTAAGATTCAATCTCTAGAAGTGGTTGAATAGATGGCTTTAAATGCTTCTTTTAATGAGATGCGGTGGAGTTGAAATAGTGGAAGAAAAGCCTTAAAGACTTAGTAAATGCTCTCTTTTTTTTCTCAGAATGATCTCATTAATTTCTTTATACTTACTTAACTTCTTTTATATTGAAACCTTTGACTTTCTCTGTTGTGGAAGGTGAGAATCATTTAATGCATAAAAATGTTCAAATTTATAACCATTGTACCTTTCAGCATAGTTTTAGAGTTTATGATTCAACATTAGATCCTCTGATGGTAGGATTTGACTCTAAAGGAGTTCACTCTCTTCAAAGAGTTTAACTTGTGACTCTAAAGTGTCTTGTCAAATCTAAAGTATTTATCTTGACTCCAAGGTGTTTCTTTTCTGACTCTGAAGTTCCTCTTTGTCTCCGAAGTAACTAAGTCCAAATTTCAAAGTACTTTTCTGTCTTTGAGAAGTTTTACTTGGCTTCAAAGTGCATATCCTCTAACTCCGATGAATCATATTCATTGAAGAGTGTCTTGTTCACTCTGAGGGCTCTTGAAATTGTCTCCAAAGCACCATTACTGGCTCTGAGGTTATTACAATTGTACTTTAGGGGGGCGTTACTGACTCTGAAGGTTACTAGCTTGTGACTTCTAAAGGGCTTCATATAACTCTAAAGGTTGGAACCTCGTGACTCCGAAGCAATTCAATTAATTTGAAGTTGTTTTCCTCTATCTCCGAAGTACTCTAGTGGCTCCGAAACGCTTTTGATGACTCTAAAGCTTGTGACCTCATGACTCCGAAGATATTTTCCTCTTTCTCCGAAATGCTTCATTAACTCTGAAGCATTATCCTCTTATCTCCGAAGTACTTGACCAACTCTAAAGTTCACTCCAAAGTTTTCTTAATAACTTTGAATTTTCTATTTTCTTCTTTTAAGTATATCTGTAATTTATATACTTAGTTTTCCTGAGCATTTACTTGGTTTCTTTTTTTAAGCATGATGAAGTTTATTCTCAAGATTAGTTTGGAAAAATATTTCTCCAAAATACTTGAGAATAAATTGTTAGTACCTTAATGTTTCACTCATGTCTTTGCTCATCATCAAAATATGCTTGGTTAAGAATGTTCATCATCAAAATCAAGTTTGATAATAGTGTAGGTTCAACATTTTGTATTTTAACCTGGGAGAGACCAAGAAGAAAATAAGTAGTCTAGGTTTAACTTAGCTCTCTCAATTACCCATGAGATGCTTAGGAAAGGTGGGATGTTCAGCTCTCTCAATTACCAATAAGAAGCTTAGGAAGAGTGGGACTAGGTAGATCGGTTATAACTGTTTGAGGCAATTTTGCTAAGATTTGACTCAATTGTTTAGTCCTAGACTTAGACAGTTAGCAATTGAATGAGTAGTGTTTTTCATTATCCGGTAAAAATTAAAAGCATGTGACTTCTACTCCATGATTTAACCTGTGAGAAACCATAGAGACAGATTGCATTAATTAAACTTCCAGTTTAAGTTAATTAAGCCTAATCATGATTAGATTTGATGATAGTGGTTAGTGCTAATGATGACCCCTAATTGCTTTAAAATAGTGGGTAAGATGCATGTCATTATCTCCATGATGTTATAAATTGTTCTCCAAAGCAACTCTGTCATTTACAAGGTTTAACTATTGTTCAAAAAAGTCTCAATGTGTTTTAATTGTTCAAAATTGCATTATGTTATTTTTTACTATCTTCAATGGGACCCACCATTACCACAATATGGGTGGGACCCATGTGTGTACCATGGTGGGGCAGTGTTCTTAAGCATGAAGAGAAGTTCCGAGTGACCAAAGACCATTGGGATCAAGGGAGGCACTTGCCTTTTGCAGACGTGAACTCCAATTTCAAAGATTACTATGTTTAGGTGTGTCTCTTATCTATATATCTAATAAGGGGGCCTATTTATATGCCATGAGTCCAACAACACTTCTAGGGGCATTTTGGTAAATTGCACATGGCCTGCACTTCTGGGGGACAATGCTTGAAACTGGACTTCAAAAGCACTTTTGGGGGCAATTCTAGAAATTGCATCCCAACTACGCCTTTGGAAGTAGTTCTGGAAACTGGACTTCAGCTACATCAATGATTCATCCAAAGTATTTCATTGAAATACTTTCATAAGTGTGGATTAAGCTGCATCTTTGATTCATCAAAAGTATTTAATTGAAATACTTTCATAAGTGTGGATTGCTAATCTTTTAGATTCAATTAACTGCATGCATGCCCAACACTAGTACCATGCCATAGCAATGCTTGGGCAATCTATTCAGGCTGTCCATTTTGATAATGTATCCTTTTGGTTTGGTTTTTCCAAAGTTCAACTGAACAACAACATTACATGCTAATGAACAACTTCCCTTGTTTCTACAATGAATGTGATGTTGTAGGGGAAGAGTCAATCTGTTGCTATTTGTGGTGCAGAAGGCCCTCCCTTTGCATTATCTTTGAATGAAGGTTGTAAAGCTGAAAACTTTTGCATGACTAATTAGATGGTTTTTTTTGCTTAGCTTTGGCTTCAAAACATTTAAAGTTGGTTTTTAGGATGTTTGAAAGTTGATTCTCTTCATTTATCAATGCATCATTGGTTCAAAAATGTCATGACTTTATAAAAGCACTCTTCCATAGCACTTTCAGAGGTGTTGTCTTTACAACAACATTATTTCATAGTGCTTTTAGATGTGCTAAAAACATTATTCCTGAATGCTTTCAGATGTGCTGAAACTCATAATAGCACCACTTTAGTGCTTTTAGATGTGTTGAAAATTAAAACAACACTGCTTTAGTAGGCTTTTAGAGATGTAGCACCACTTCAGAATATTTTCAGAGGTGTTGAACATTTCAATTCTTTTGAAACAACATTCTTTCAAGACCTTTGAAGTTGGTTTCAGGGGGTCTAATTGTCAAGCTTGCCTTTACTGTGTAACACCCACTTTGGCCTCTTCTAAATTCTTGAATTTGTGTCCCTTCAAGACCTCTAAGGGTGACTTCAGAGGGTTTGAAGGTTGCGCTCCTACAGCAACATGAGTTGCATGATTTTTTGAAGTTGTGCCACCTCAAAACATCTATAGGTGGCTTCAAAGGGTCTGAAGGTTGGGGTTTATCAATAATATGGTGCCATTTCAGATTTTAGCGCCTCTAAAGTCCCATTTCAAACCATTTGCACCTTTGAAATGGACTTAAGCTTCATACTTTTTAGATCATCTAAAAATGGTCTTCATATGTTTTGAGACCTTTTCGAAGCTATAATTCAAAACAATTGTAATTTCTTTTGTGTCCATCTAAAACACCTTTGAATGTGTTCCTAGGACCAGGTAAACTCCCTCTAAAGTTTGAAATGCAACCTTATAAATTTATGATATCTCTCTAGAGCTCGAAACATAATTTTTGAACTTTATCTGAATTTTAAAATGTGTCTCCTCTTAAACCCATAAGCAGTATTACAGGCAGCTGCCATATTGGCTGTCATATCTGCCCGCGCAATTTGCATTTCCATGGAGGTTCTAACTACTTAGATTTGAGTGAGGTGGATTACTTTCCATGGAGAGCCTACTTGCATGGGTTTGGCTCAGTTTTTGGTGGAAAGTCTGCTTGCATAGAATGCTTTCCAGTTGGAAGCCTGCCTATACTGGTTTGGCTCATTCCGCTTGTGCTGTTTAGTCATTCTGCCTATGCCATTTTACCTATTTTGCTTATGTGGTCTATGTCTTCACAAGAATTTTTGATTCCTTAAAAATTTCAACAATCAGCTCATTAATAACCTAACAAACATTCAAAGGAAGAATTCAAAGCGTTAGAGGTATGTGAGTTACTCTAAAGAAAAGTTCAGAACATAGTCAAGCTTCAGACGGTACTTTAGAGTCTTCAAGCATTGTTTGAAATTAAATCAACCTAAAAGTACTTTCAAAAGAATGAATCCCACTTTTAGAGGTTTGAAATGTAATTTAGAATAGGTTGTAGACATGAAAAACTTTCAAAGGATCCTTCAAAATAAGAAGAATGTTTTCAAAGGTCAAAAATACTAGCCGTTACTAGTGGTTGGACCTGTCAATTCTTTAGAGGAATCTTCAAAGGCAATCTCACCTTCAGAGTTCTAAAGTGGTTATTACTACCTTTAGAATGCCTTTAGAGGAATGAAGTTGTGAAGACCAGAAGTCTAAAATTAAATGCACACCAACACCCGACCTTTAGAGTTCAGAAACTAAATTTCAGAGCTCTATAGAGATAAGCTGAAAGCCTTTTGATTGAGTGAGTTTTAATCAATTTAAAATGGTCAGAAAGTTTTCAAAAATTGAAATCAATATTGAATCATCTATCAAGGATATAAATAAAGGATCAACTCAATGAAAGAAGTTAAGCAAATTAAAGAAAGCATTTACAAGCATTCAAAATTTTTTCCAAGATCTAATTCCTTCTTATTAATTCTAACCACTTAGTTGGCTTGATTTTAATGATGAATGTGTGTAATACCTAAGTTTTGATGATGAGCATGAGCAAACATGTGAGTAAAAATTTATGATACGAACAAGTTATTTTCCTAAGTGTTGTAGAAACAAATTAATAAAATTAGTAAATTACACTAAGGGAGTAACTTTAGAGTGATCTAAAATATAAAATAACTCATATCAAGTCTAAACACATCACACTTAATACTTTGGAGGAAGAAAACATATAAATGCCTCAAAAAAAAAAAACAAAATTATGAACTTCAAAGGAAGCATAAGAACATAAACTAAACTCTAAAAATGTGTTAGAAAAAGTTCTGAAGATACTTTAGAAGAATCTAAAGACTTCAAAGGATGTTTCTGCGGTTTCATGAAGTAAAGATCAAGGTACGATGGCTTTAGAGGCAGCTTCAGAGGAAAGGTTAGAGGTCTAAAGATCATTTATGAGTGTAGAATGAGTCTAAAATTTTAGAAGAGAAGTTCAAAGGAAAAGATCCTAGTTTGAGAGGTTTGAAAGACTATTTGAGACTTAGCTCAAAGCATGGAAGACCTTTAGAAGATCCTTTAGAGGATAGACTTTAGCTTTAGAAGTCTGTAGAGCTAGCGATTGGAAGTAGTTGGAATTGTCAGCATTTAGAGGCAACCTTTAGAGGCAACTTCGAAGGTTAGAAGTTACACTTTAGAGGTCTGAACAACCTTGCTGAAACACAAATTATTGACCAAGTAGAGTTTAGAAGTTTGAAATGAGGATTCAGAGCTCTAAAATTTAATGTTGCAATAGTAACTCATAATGCCACCTGACCTTTAGAGTTCTAAAGTTAAACTCTAGAGTTTTGAAGAGTGCTCGCTGGAAAGATTCCTTTGAGTGAAAGTAAATAGGTTTAATCCAATGAAGTTGGAAACTCCTAGATGCTTTAATCACTATCACTTTTATCTAGCCAAAATCTATACCATTGCTAAAGCACATTAGTTTAGATCTCTTCTCTTTATACTTTTTTACCACATTCTAAACCTTCAAAGAAGATTCAGAGTTAGAGGAGTTAGTAGTTGGCATTTATACATCCTCTTGGGAATGATTTTTATTCACACTTTATTACTTGTTGATAACACATGCACTTGTGTTAGAAAATCCGCAACAAGTTTTTTTCAGGGATTGTAGAATTGTCAATATCAAAATAAATAACTCTAATTTTGCTTTGAAGTTTTTCTATTTTTATTGTTGTTCATTGCAGTTTTTGTTCCTTTTTCAGGAGCTTTCATAAGTCTATGCAAAGATTTAAAAGAATCTATTTGATCCCTTTTAATTATGAGATAGAACGTATGCTTTAAGAAATTAAAAGGGAGAGAAGATCAGTCTCCAATCAATCACAATCCACTATGGATGATCCCATAGAAGTGAACAAGAATCATCCACAGTTATCATTGCATGATTATGCATTGCCAACAGCAACTAGAATCCAATTGGTGATAATAAGACCAACTATTGCTGCCAATAATTTTGAGATTAATCCAGTAACCTTGGAGATGATCCAAGGAGCTCAATTTAATGGATTGTTGAATAAAGATCCAAAAGCACACATCGCCAACTTCTTGGAGATATATGATACCTTCAAATATAATGGGGTCTCTGAAGATTCCATTCACCTAAGGATTTTCCCTTTTTTCTTGAGGGATAAAGCAAAAGTTTGGTTGATTTCTCTGCCTGCAGATTCCATCATTAGTTAGAAAGATTTGGTGGAAAAGTTTCTTGCCAAAATTTTCCCTCAAGCAAAAACAACAAGAATGTGGATGGAGATCATCAACTTTTCTCAGCATGAAGGTGAAACTCTCTATGATTCCTAGGAGAGATATAAAGAGTTGCTTCAAAAGTGTCCACACATGGACTGCCCAAGTGGATGTAGCAACCCAAGTGGATGCAAGTTCAAAATTTCTATAATAGACTAACTGGCAACACCAGGACCCTAATCGATGCATTTGCAAGAGGAACATTAATGAAGAAAACTGGGAATGAAGCTTATGAGCTACTAGAAGACATGGCACAAATAACTTTTAATCACCAAGTGAGAGGGTTGTGTTAAAGAAGCCAATAGGAGTATATGAAATTGATCTTATTTTTGCATTAATAGCTTAAGTTGAAGTTTTTACATATCAATTGCAAAAGAATCAAGTGGGAGTCAATGACATTCAGACTCCTCAAATTTTTTGTGACTTCTACCAAAGCAATCATTTCATTGAAGAATACCAAACTAAAAATCCATTCATTCAGCCTCAATAAGAACAAGCATAGTTTGTTGAAATTTTCAACAGGCAATAAAATAATCCATATTCCAATAGATACAATTCTAGGTGGAGAAATTATCTAAATTTTTCTTGAGAAATCAACAGAATAAGGGATAACCTCAACAAGGATTTCATAAGTAAGAGAAAAAGGCAGATTGGGAGATTGCTCTAGCCTAGTTTGCCAATACTTCAAATAAATTTTCAACCGAGGTTGATAACTTCATCAACAAAATAGAAGATTTTATGGTTGAGACAAGGGCCAATATGCAAAACCAATCTACACAAATTCGAAACTTAAAAGGTCAAATGGCTTAGATGGTAAATATGTTCAACAATCATCAATAAGGTAACTTGCCCAGCAATATAGAGGTAAATCCGAGAGAACATTGCAAAGCCATCATTTTACGAAGTGGGAAGGAATTAGAACCTCTAGTGAGTAATGAGAAAGACAAGTCAAAAAGTCTAGTGCAAGTGGAAGCCCCTCCTAAGCCACAACCAATGTCTCCTCAACAACCAGCTACCTCCATACCTTTTCCTCAACAACTAAAAAAAGGTAAATTGGACAAGTAGTTTGCTAAGTTTTTGGAAGTCTATAGAAAACTTCACATCAATATCCCTTTTGCTGATGCACTCACATAGATGCCAAGCTATGTGAAGTTTATGAAAGATATCCTATGAACAAGAGGAAGTTAGATGAATATGAGAAGATTGCTCTCAGAAAAGAATGCATTGCAATCATTCAAAGAAAGTTGCTACCAAAAATCAAGGATCCAAGAAGCTTGAATATTCCATGTGTCATTGGGAACTCTATCTTTGAAAAGGCACTATGTGATTTGAAGGCTAGCATTAATCTCATGCCATTGTCAATTTATAGAAAATTGGGGCTTGGCGAAGCAAATCCTACAACTATCTCTCTTCAATTGGCGGACAGAACTATCAAGCACCTAAGTGCCATTGTTGAAGATGTACTTGTTAAGACAGACAAGTTTATATTTTAGCATTTGTGGTGCTAGATATGAAAGAAGATAAAGATGCCCCTATTACATTAGGGAGGCCATCTTAGCTAATGGAAGAGCATTGATTGATGTGTAAAAGGGTGAACTAAAGCTTTGGGTGTAGGATGAGAAAGTAATATTTAAGGTGTTCAATGCAATCAAATATTTGGTATCAAGTGATAACTGCTTCCGGATAGACCCATTGGATACCTTAATATCACAACACTGGGAAATTTAGAAAATCTACTAAAAACTGGCTTAACTCATCCTTCTCCTTTTGCTGTTGGTGAGGAATATATTGCAAAAATTATATAGTAGTTGGACTCTTTTGCTCCAAATAATAGAAAATATTTTGAAAGTTAGGGATAGAGTCTTCCTCAATTTGCTCTTTCAATTGAGAAGCCATCATCTCTTGAGCTCAAATAATTGCTAGACCATCTATGGTATGCCTTTCTTAGAGAATCCTCTTCATTACCAGTGATCATATCTTCTAGCCTCTTTGGAGATGAAGAAGATAAGCTAATACAGGTCCTCAAGAGATACAAATTAGTTATCAAGTGGTCTATTTTTGATTTGAAGGGAACAAATCCTGCCTTATGCATGCATCGGATATGATGGAGAATAATTGCAAAACCATCTGTAGAAGCTCAAAGAAGATTGAATCCAACCATGAAGGAGTTGGTTCGCAAGGAAGTGCTCAAGTGGCTCGATGCAGGTGTTATCTATCCTATCTTAGATAGTGATGAGTGAATTTCATTCACTTACATTACACATGTTTAAGCTTAATTATTTGCAAATTCTCTTTTCTTTTAGATGAATTTTATATTTATTTATTAGATTTTTTAGGTATCTTAAAGATAGAAAAGAAAAGAAAGTGGAAGGAAAAGAAGAAGCTCAAAGGATGAAAAAGAAAACAACTAATAAAGGAGCAAAAAATCAAAGTGCAAAAGAGAAGCTCAACCGGCACCACTGGCGCTAGGACCCGTGACCACATCTACCAGGCTGCAAGTTAGGAGAGTTTAGATAGAGGAACTTCTGATTTAGAGATGGAAGATATAGAATCAAATGAGGAAGAGAAAGTAGCAACTGATGAGGAGGACGAAGGAGATTGATATGGAATGATGGCTAGACATGGGGATGTATGAGATGTTGGATGCAGAGAAAGAGGCGAAGGCTAAGGATGAGAGGACCTAATGGTTGAGAAAGTTCTAGGATCATGAAAAGGTGAGGATGGAGAAGAGGGTGATTGGGCTAGTTTAGGTTGGTCTCTAATTGACTCAACCAAGGAGATTAGTGTATCTAACTTTAGAAGCACCAATTAAAAGAAGAAGCTCAAAGGATGAAAAAGAAAACAACTAATCAAAGTGCAAAAGAGAAGCCCAACCGGCACCATTGGCGCTAGGACCCGTGACCACATCTAACAGGCCGCAAGTCGGTGCCAATGGTGGATCAATAAATTTTGTGAATATTTTACATTGCATATCTGCTGAGTTTTTAAGAAAAAAGTTAGGGTTTTTTAGGGGTTCCTTTCACTTCCATTTGGAGAGTTTCTCTGAGGTTAGGAGGCCAAATTCTTAGAGTTTTCTTATGAAGAAGAAGAAGAAATTGCAAGTAAGCAAGAAGAAGGAGAGAAGATATTCTTCATTGTGATCATCCTATCTGAGAGAGTTATTTTATTTTCTCTTTAAACTAAATCTCTTTTTCTATGGTGAAGATGTTACCCTTTTTGATACTCATCATTATGGATTGTTGGTTATTAATTACATATGATCTTGTTTCATTCATGATGTTGTTTGCAATGATTTAACTTATTTTAGTATTTGATCACCAATATTATAAGTTAGATTAATTATCAAAGCGTGGTTAAGATAGACACCATATGCTAAACCATGCGCTCCCTTGAATTTGAAGGATAGATGGTTAAGGTAGACACCATATGCTAAACCATACTATTAGGTTCTTATGTTCTTGTGCTTAATGTGTTTTAACCTCAATTATGCTACACACCATAGGTAATTAGAATGAGTGAAAATACTTGATTTGAACCTACAAACCTAACGGTAATAATCTTACTTTTGAAAGAATGAACACAAGTGAGACATTGAATCCAGTAATCTATTAGCAAAGGGGCATCATCCAGGGGTGAAATCGGATCCCCAGACCTTTGTATCTTGTTAATCTCTCTAAACTATATTTAGCCATTGGTTTACTTTCATTCCATTAAGTTTCTAAAATTTTAAAATTATATCAAACATTATTCCAAGTCTTTTTAGTTATAAAAACATTCTTTTTCAGGTTAGGATAGTTCAGTAGCTAAAATTAATTAAGTTAGTTTGATCATTTTCCATGGGATCGACCCTTGCATTGCATACTATATTACTATATATACGTACACTTGCGAGAAATTATAATTTGAACCATCGGGGAGTGGTTCCAAACTGATTTGATTAAGATTAGTTACATTCTTTCTTTTTATTTTTGTGTATAATTGTATATCAAATTATTTTTAATTGTTTCATTCTGTCTATTGCAGTATTTTGAATGCATGGAAGAAGATCTCTGAATCCTACTCTGTTTTCATTAAACAATCAGGCTGACAAAGTCAAAATTGAAACAGAGATTTTAAGTGAAGGAGAAGAAGTAAACATGGCTAACAATGTGGAGAACCGCGTGGCTTAACAAGCACAACAAGCTCAACAGGCTCAACATGCTCAACAGGCTCAACAATTAATGAAAGAGTTTGCACCCCCTACTATAAGGATTTCACCTTCATGCATTGTGTTAGATGAGGATGCTAGAAATTATGACTTGAAACATATTCAGTTTAACATGCTTTTATCTTTTCATGGGTTAGCTTCAGAGGATCCATTGACTTTCATGCGTGATTTCTATGCAATCATCGAAACATTTCCATTATAAGGGTTAATAGAAGCTCAATTATGTATGAAATATTTTCCATACACTTTGAAGGATGTAGCCAAGACATGGTTCATGACAGTAGCTCTTGACTCATTGACAACATGGGGAGCAATTTATAATAAATTCATTAAAAAATTCTACTCTCATGCGAAAACCCCTGAATTGAGAAGCAAAATAGCTAATTTTGCTTAGATGGATGGAGAAGCTTTCCATGAGGCATGGAAAAGGGTAACACTTGTGGTGTTGAAATTTGGAGGAAATTTTTCACATTATAGTAAAGTGAAGAATTGAGGTAATACATAGTGTTTAATAAAGAAATTGATATGGAAGACTGAATGGAGTGACATGAACCCAAGTAATGATTTTTAGTAGTCATGTATATGAATTTGAATGACCAATTTAGCATGATTATTATATATAATGTGATTTGTGTGAGATATTAAGTCAAAATTTTGAGATAATTTTGGAATTTTGAATGGTGAAGTGGAAGGTTATGTGAAAAGAACTCAATAAGTGAATTTGAGAAAAAACATGTATTTGAGTTATACAAAGGACCTAAACTATTCATTATGTATATTGTAATGTGTGTGAAATATTAGTTTGAGTTTTGGATGTACTTATACTGAAAATGGCCTATGAAGTTACTAACGATAGAAAATTTAGTTAAAATGAACTGGATAGGTAATTTTTTACAATTGAGCTCAAATGAGATGGAAAATAGCATGAACATATTTTGTTTCATGTATGTGAGTGTGGAGAATCTTGGTTTAATATTTGGATGCATTTTAGAATAAAAATGGCATGTGAAGTCATTATAGTAGAAAAATTTAGAGAAATTCGATTAAAAACAATTGGATGAGTGATATTTAGAAATTGACTTCAAATAAAGTGTTAAATAGCATAAACAAGTCTTATTTCATGTATGTGATGTGTGATAAGTGATTATTCAAAGATTTGAAGTGTTATATATCAAATGGGGCTATGGATGATTTTTCATAAGTGTAAAAGCTGAATTTGGAAAAGGGGTTTATTGTGATAGAATTTGGACATAGATAATGGACTAATTTTAAAATGTGTTCAATATGAAAGTTGTATTTCATAAGATTATATGTCCAATGGAATAAAAATCACTCAATTATGATATCTAATTAGAAATTTATGATTAATATACTGAAGCTATTCCAAATAAATAAAAAATAACAAGATAAATGTGATGGGTCAACTTAATGGAAATTGTTGACATATTTGTGGGATGATTTATAAAAGGGTTTAAACATAAACATTTTATCCCTTGAAGTTATCTTTCTAATGCCTTAAAAATTATGTCATTGGAACATCATCTGAAAAAGTTATGATCACAATACTATCACTATATCGGACAGAAAGAGCTTGCCACGGCAAGGCTTTTCTCTACTACCACAAGACTCCAGAAAATGACTTTATTTGGCATCCAGTGAGGGCTTGCCATGGCAAGGTCATTTTTCTGCCATGACAAAGTCATTTTCTGCCATGGTAGGGTCAAAAATTGCCCATTTTGGCCGTCCAGCAAAACTTGGCCATGGCAAGACTTTTCCTTACTACGGCATGAGTCCGCTGACATGCTAGAGTACCATAAAAACTTAACCTTTTAACCCTCAAAACCATTCCATTTCATTAATTTACATTTTGCTTATTCTCTCATGCCTCAATATCATGCCCTAGATTCTATTTAGTATGATTCTACCATGATTTAGCAATGTAATTCCTATTTTAAGTAAGAATCCATTGTTTATTGAAGAAGATGATAAAACCCAATTGTTGGATTTGTGGATTGGGGAAAAACATGCTATTTGGTGCAAATGGATAATGCTACTTGGGACTTTGGGCTTGGATTTTCATCCATGAATGGAAGTTATGCACAGAATCTATGGTAAGATGATTTCTCTCATCCAAATTTTTGTTTTTACTTATTTAGGGTTTTATAAATTTCATGAACAGTGATTTTTGGAAGAAATCTCATGATGTATGTTGTATAAATCTGGGGACAAATCATTTAGCTATACTTAATAATATGTTAAAACGTATTTGGGCATAAAAATTAGATTTTGGGGTTATTAGGGTTTTTGTAAACAAAAAAGTTTTGGGAAAAATGATGAATTTGAAATGAAAATCATGGGGGAAATGGTTGTATGGATCGATTATAGTGATTTGGACATAATAATCAATGGATTTGGCTTTCTTGGGTTTCTACCCAATCTGTGAATAGTAATTTTTGCCCAATTTAGGAGTTTATAAGTAATAATTATCGGGGAAATGATTAAGACATGAATTAAATTATTTTGGAATTTGTTTGAGTTGTTTAGGAATAAATAATCTGATTTTTGAACAAAAACCCAAATTGGGTTAAAAAGGATTTTGACTTTAAAATAATTAAGGGACAAATTGGGCTAGTTGAGGACTTAACTAACTGGTTTATTTTGATCAGTGAGGTTAATGGCATAATAATTATTTGTATAAAGATTTGGATTCCATATAATTAAATATGAAAATTAATTGAGATTCTCTATTGATGTATGAGTTTAGCCATAAATCATAGTCATTGGTTGGGAAGAAATTAGTTTGAGATGTATTTGTGTTGAATGAGATTTTACCCTATACAGGATGATTTGAGAAGGATGAAAAGACGTAGAATCGAAGGAATGGTTGGGAGCTAATGACCTAAGGTAAGTAGGCCCCCATCCTTGATTAATTATATTGTATGTTTGGGAATGAAAATCCCATTTGATTGTATCCGGGCATGGTTATTTTGGTTGGTGATTGTGAACATCCCATATGTGTTGAAGATTGGTGTATTTAATTTGTTGGGATAGTGGATATCCCTTGGTTTGGATTATTGATGTTCGTCGTATGATTATTATTCATATGTATGGATGTTTATTGAAAGGGATGAGGAACTTCCCATGAATAGTATGTGTAATTTATGGAAATTGATATTTGTGATGATGAAGTGGTAATGTTTGAGATACAACAATATTTAGCAGGAATTTAGTCTATTGTTGAAATTAAATATAATGTATGTGGATTATTGATTTAATTTTGTTATTACATGCCTATTTACTGAGTTGCCCGAACTCACGCCTTCTTTTTTTTCTAAGCTGACAGGCTAGGTGAAGATTTCCTAATATGGATTGGAATTGTTGAGCAAGAATGAAGACTCTTTAATTAGAGTATTTTGATTTGTAATTGGTTGTATAATTGTATTGTATTTGAAGGATTCAAATGTTGTATAATAAGATATAATAGTATGTCTTAATAATTTAATTATCAGTTTGTTAATGGATTTTAAGGAGGTAGATTGCCGTCATGATTCTACCTAAATCTTGGGTTATGGGAATGTGTTCAAGTGTGTGTGTTTTAGAATTTATATTGTGGCTATATTAATTTTGATAAATGATTATATAGGTTAAACCCTAATAATGTAGGGGATACGTTACCATTTTTCTATAGAAACAAGTCGAGTTCCACAATGAGACTCGTGCACCCCACCCTAAAAGTGGGCAAATCAAGGTAAGATATAGTGCAAAATAATAAGTCGCGCCTCGGAAGGTAGGGCTTGACAGAATGGTATCAGAGCCCAATAACTTATTTGTGTGATAATTTTAAGTTGATAAAGGAGCTTAGAACCATGATGGCATTGAATTTTATAAAAATAAATAATGACATGCCAATAAGAGTATATGAACTTTTGAGAAATATGAAAGAACATAGAAATGGAAAATATGGAAGAACATTAGAAGTATGTTGAGGGTGTGAGTTAGGAAAAAGAGATGCTTTGAATTTTGGTATAAATGTCATTTGATATGAGTGTTGTTCATATGAATGGTTATGGTATGACATAGAGGATTTTGATAGGAAATGAATATGATTTGATAGCATAAAGATGATTTGGTTGTGTATATAGTTGATGATATGAAATTTATTATGATCAAAGTAGCATAGTGAAGCATGGTGATGTTTATTTACATCTTGTTGGATGTTTAAATTGTTAATTGTTTCATAGGTCATGTGAATATGAAATGATGAAAATTATGAAAGTATAGGGAAAATTGTTGGAAATAGAAATTAAGTTTGTTTATTTAATTAAATTGTGATAGAATCATTGGATTCCTTTGGATTAAATGGTTGCACGAACCTTGCTGGTTATTTGATTATTTTAATTGAATATGAGATGCTATAGCAATATATTTGTTTGTTCAAATATGTATTTAGCACAGAATTGAAAGAGTTTTGTAAGGAATAGTATGTTTGGAATTTGAGGAATCCTTGATAGATTTTGGTTATGAGGAATGACATATTTATATATAGTTGAATAACTTTGCTTGTGAGTAATTGAATTAAGTGAATTGGTTAGGGGATAGTGATTATCCCATTTGTTTGATTCCATGAGATAGTTGTAAGTGATAACGACTATCTCAATTGTTTGATTTCATGAGAAATATTGAATTTAAAATTATTGATGTTACTTTACTTTGCATTCCATCATAAGTATGATTGAAAGTTATGTTATGAAAAGAACTTTGTAAATTGGTTTAATGTGTGGAATGGGAATGCATGTTGGGATTTGGATAGTAGTTAGAATATAATTTTTATATAATTGAATATAGATGTTTATTTTGGGAATGGATCAATATATTAAATAATTTATATAATGAATAAAATTTAGTGTAATCGCAATGTGCAATGATATGATGTGCCCCATGCATCATTTGAGTTTGTACAATAGTGAAGGATTGGAGATTTGTATGGTGTCGGGATAGCACAGAGGAGTAGATATTGTGAAGGTTTGGTTTGAGTTTGGTCATTTGACTAAAATTTGAGCCAAATTGGTTATGTAGTATTGGATAAAGATTGGACATTTGATTATTTGATTGAGTTTAGATATTTTCCAAATTGATACTTGATTATTTGATTAAGATTTGAACATTTGGTTATTTGACTAAGGTATGCCTGGGTTTGGTTATTTTCTAGACTTGTTTGTATATATGATTATGTGATTAGTATTTGGACATTGGTTATTTAATTGAGGCTTAGATGCATGACTGAGGTTCATGCTTGGATTTGGATGCCTCTTGGATTGGATTGATATATGTTTAAAGTTTGGATGCCTGCTAGAATTTGATCGTTGTATATTTGAGGTTTGGATACCTGCCAGGTTGGCTACTTTGGATGTTTAGGATCCTGCCCTTCTTTGGGTTTTGTTTGTTTGATGCCGCCTTTCATGGTGAAGAGACTTGATCAGCCTATTGTATGTGGACTCCTTTGTTTATTTCATGAGTCTAGATGGAGAACTTGTGATATCTGAGTTGCAATGATGGCGAGATACCATGTGATCATGGATTCTGCAACATTTGTAGCCAGATTGTAGGGATGGACCAGAATACACTGAGTTGTAAGGAAGTTGAGTCCACTTAGTTTGTTGTTGTTGCCACTTGATTGTTGTTTAGACCACTTGGTTTGGATGTGGTTGCCACTTGATTATGGTTTAGACCACTTTGTTTGTGGCTGAGTCCACTTTGATGTAACATCCTGAGCATGATATTGGTTGAGAGTAGGCAAAGGAAAGTATAGATACATTGATTTTATAGGCCACATGATAGTAGTTCCATTTGCATGTGTGAAATCGATTGGGTAATGTACTGGAAAACTTTTAGCATGAAATGGGATAATTAATTGGGTATATTATTTTAGAAATTGTATGATGATTTACTTTGCAATGACCACATTTGAACAAAATAACGTAATAGAGAAACTACATTAGAAGTCAGTACTTATCTTGTTATGTGTTGCTTTCTCCTACAATGATATTGGTTGATAGTGTCATTGAAAATCGAGTTCAAAGTAATGTGAATATTATAGTGGCATTATGATTGTTAATCTCATATGAATGTTACCAAGATATGTTTGTGTATATTGATTACCAAACTTAAGGAAATAACAAGAATCAAATAGCATTGGAAGTTTCGAGAACAAAAATTTTTTTAAGGAGGGGAGAATGTAACACTTGTGATGTTGAAATTTCAAGGAAATTTTTTGCATTACAGTAAAGTGAAGAATGGAGGTAATACATAGTGTTTTATAAAAAAATTGTTAAGGAAGACTAAATGGAATGACATGAACCCAAGTAATGATTTTGAGTAAAGTCATGTATATAACTTGAATGACCAATGTAGCATGATTATTATGTATAATGTGATGTATATGAGATATTGAATCGAAATTTTGAGATAATTTTTGAATTTTGAACTATGAAGTGGAAGTTTATGTGAAAAGAATTCAATAGGTGAATTTGAG
>JAYJMB010080984.1:4770-21927 GCA_036873735.1 Pouteria campechiana
GCTAATCATTGGTTTTAAAGATGGAGGTTCCAGATTTGGGAATCAAAGTCCAGTAAAAGGTTAGGCTGGCACAAAAAAGATATGAAATTTTCTGCTTACTAGAAAAGAAGTGAAAAAAATGCAATTTGTTGAACAGTTTAAGGGAAACTAAGATGTGGATAACAATGTGAGACTTTATCGAGCTACATTAATGAAACCAATGTTGTATGGTGAAAGGATGGATAATCTAAGCTGTTAGGCAATTTCGGAAAAAGGAAAGGAATACCTGCTTCTCCTTGAAGGGAAACAAGACCAAAGCATCTCTTGGGCAAAAGGCCAAAGAAACAGCAGTACAACATCCAGTACTGTCAGAAAAACCCAGAGTGAGCGGAAAAGGGAAACTCTTTTTACCAGTCAATTATCTCTTGGGAAATGGAGCTCAAAAACAAGATAAGGGACTTTCTATATTAATCAAAATTTAATTTAGACACTACAACTAAAAACCCAGAAAATTTCCTCGCCAAACAAAACGCTTAATGCATCATTCAAAAAAAAAAAAAAATCCATAACAACATAGAAGGCTAACACTAACCTTCCAAAAAATCTCAAACTCGAAGCAATCTTTAAAAAAAATAACGAAAATCGAGAATATTTGCTGCTTTCAATAATTTGTATGATTCTCAAAAGATCAAATGCCCCTCAAAGCAACAGACATGCGTGCGTACAGCAACAATAGAGAAACAGAAGCTACGCAGGCATTACGATGAAACTTGCTGTTCTTAGTCTCAAAGCGGTGTACGAACCCACCGCTCCAAAAGACACCTGGATCCAACAACATGTATGCATGTAACCATAATCATTACATGCATTTCCTCTGGCTGAAAACCATCTTCAAACAACAAGAACTACAAAATAGAAAAAGGAAAAAGAAAACTCTCCTTGTTTCGGGAAAAAAAAACTTAAAAAATTTGTTTAAGTACATGTGAAGCAAGAAGCATCATCTTCACGCCTGAAAGCTATGCAGAAAACAATGAAAACAACCCCGTAACCAAAAAGCCATATCTCCTACCTTCTCAGCTCAAAATACTAGCACTCAAAATCCAACTTTTCTCACTGCTTCTGTACAAACACACGCTTGCATGTTTGCTCTATGTATGCACTTACCAAGACATCGTTCATAAGGTTATAACTACGTGCTACAACAATATAAACCACCCCAAGACACCAGAACAACCTCTCCCACCAAACCCACTCAAAATCCAACCGCACAAGATCTGACCCACGATCTCCTTAACACCATGTACATGTCTGTCTAAGCCAAGGAACCATTTTCCAGGCAGAAATCGCTTTTGCATAGATAAGAACAAGCTGAAAGCACCAAAAATAAGCTTAAATTGAAAACAGAAAGCCAGAAGAAGGGAGAAAGTCACCTTGCTCTTTGGTTTTTCATGAAGCTTGGACCTTGCTTCAAGAACTCTGTAGTTTCCCCAAAAACTGGCCAGCCCATCGTCCCAGGAGGCAAGCCCTTCTTCCTGTATCTCACCTCATTCCATCTGAGGAGGGCAGTGCATAGAAACAGGCCCAAAACCAGTACCAATGCCAGCATCAAGAACACCATCTTCCCAACTGCTAACAGCCTATCCACCCTCCTCACAGCAGGCTGTAAAAACTACAAAAACTAGATGGGTTATAGCTAATATTCTGTTGAGGTCACCTGTATAAATAGGCTTGCAAAGCTCCCTCCCAACATGGAAAACCACCCGCCCATTGACATGGCTTATTCAGCTATCAACGCCAAAGAATCCAATTTCATCAAAAAGAAGAAAAATTAAAATTTATTTTTTGGCTCATGTGAATTCAAAATGGTGGGGCCCCTTCCGTGGTGGGACACACCAGCCGATCTGTTGCTGGGATCCAACGCTCTGCGGCAGCTGAGGTGGACCACTGGTGGAAGGGCCCACCCCTGGGGAGGATATGATTGCACACGTGACTGCCACATGCTGGAGTGGTGCAGTGTGCATGGTCCACCATGCACTGCCAGACTTTCTCCATGTACTTGGAGAGAGATTTTAGTAAATGCTAACATTTATACAGAAGCTCGCATGAAAATGTATTCTAAGGGTCCGGTGGGGGTGCTCTCCTCGGTGACCCTACCATATTGGAAATAGTCACCCCCATCTGCTCAGGTAACTTTTCCAGGTCAATCCACCTCATTTATCATAGGTAAAGAGGTATATCTCATAGACATACCATGCCCTGGGTGTACTAAGCTCTTGAACAGAATATGGTTGGTCAGCATTTTGCAGAGACCAGGTCTCGAATAAAATACTTGATTAATCTTTATATATTTTTAGGGGCATTTACTGGTATAGTAATACATTTTACATGTAATTATAAATATATTTATTTTTTTAAAATATTAAAAAATATATCTGTAAAATTTAAAAATTGCAAATATATTGATTTGGTAGCTATTACAACGCATAATTAATGAATTGTGAAAAAAATCGACAGCTATTTTACACAATATATTGTGATGGTTTAAAAAAAGCATTATTTTTATTATTTTTAAATTATGCATCATAACAGTTATAAATTTGGTATGTTTTTATAATTTTTTACTAATTTATAAATATATTTGCAAATATTTTAAAAGTTTCAGTACTTTTGTACTGGTGAGACATAAATACATCCCTTTTAAAATTAAAATAGCTTAACTTGAGTCTTCTACCATAGGTAGAGTCTATCAAGTTCCTTATAGAAAATATTTACATGTACTAAAGTGTTAAATCTAGACATTTGATTAGAACATCTAAATAAATTGTGATTTATTTTGACTCATGGTGTATTTGGTTTGATTTTTAAAAAGCATTAAAAGAAGTGCAAAAGAAAAAATTAAAAAGAAGATGTAGAAGAAAAGATGAGCCATGTCAATGATAAAGTAGAAGTAATACAAAACAATTAAACCTTTAAAAAATTCCATTTAAATATAAATAAGTAGAATTTTTAAATGTAATTAAAATACATCAAATAATAGAGATAGTGATTGAAAGTGACTATTGCACTAATTTTCCCTTAACTTAAAAAAGACACACCATCGATTTTTATAATTCCGAATCCATAGCAAGTAGACCCTGCGAGATTGGATATTTAGGTAGCCAGTGAAGGAAACATCTTCAATGCAGAATATATGTAGTTGGGTCCTACAGACATACCACCATCACCATTGAACCTTCGTGGATTCATGCAGGGCCGCAGATTGAAGGTTCATCATCCTTGCATTGGGTAGCTTTTCTCAGGATTTTTCAATCCGAGGAAGAGAGAACCAGATCAACGGACAAGATTGTTGAAACATGGGCCCCACATTTGCGGTGATCAAGGGGTAGATGCTGAATTGCTGATTCATTGCGTGGTTTTGAATTATTTGAGGATTGAAGATATGGCCAGCAGGAGAAATGAAATGGGCGCCTACTCAGGAAGGTGGTGATGTGGCACATGGTGGCCACCAGCCAGGGAAGATACCACCAAAGGCCACTGCTCCACATGTCCAGTCTCACCACAGGATCTCATATCATCCCATCCCACCAAAGCCACAAACGGACAAGCCCCTGGATCCATGCAGATTTGTGGGGAAGAGAGCCGTCTCTCCACAGATGTTCATCGAGGGACGTCTCTGCTTCACAAACCCGAAAACATCTATGCCTATAACCCCAACACGCCTATGGCTATAAAATTAATTTGGGGTAGTTTTAATTACGCACCATGGTGGCTTTAATTGCGCTTGAAAGCAGGCTACTACCTAGCCTTTTGGTGCATGTGTATCAATAATAATGCTCTGGCGGAGTGCTGAAATATTCCCCTGCAGGGTTGGAAACTGGGCTGGTGTTGACCATTGACACGAAGGGATGGATGTACGAGATTACCCCTTTCTCCCCAACAGTACTAAGCAAGATGTCTCCTGGCGCGTGAACTCAATCCTCAAGCGCCCAAAATAAAAGTAGCTCCGTATTCCCAAAGTTGAATCCAGTCCGTCCATAAAATAATTAATAATTTATTTTTTTATATAAATATAAATAAATATTTTAATTATTTTATTAATTAATAAATTTCACCCAAGTCAATTTCTTTCATTGACATGATTGTTCAATTTATTCATGAATGATGGCCCATTTGTCAACTAATATGAAAAAATGTCTTGTATTAAAACATGTCGTACGGAAAAGATGATCCAAAAATGGGTGAAACTGGTGAATGTGACGGATTTCTTTCCGGAGCTTAAAAATGAGTGTTTTGAAAGGCGTGGTTGCAGGTCTGTAACGTCCATAGCTTGGGCTTTGAAGGTCTGACTCTGTGGACCGTAGCCGCCCAGGCTACGTTAGTCTACGGGAGCTATGACGGCAGCCATGACTTCATAGCCGAGCGCGTATAAAGTAACTCATAGATTTTCATGCTATCGTTCATGGACAGGCAAAAATGGGCCGCGTGTAGAATGAGGACACTGGATAGCATGATGAAATGAGTGCTCCAAAATTACTCTTATTTTATAAGCAAATGCGTCATTTTTTGTGCTCGGAAGCTGCTGTGGATGGTATCTTGAACTAAAATATTAAAATACGTCTTGGAATCAAGGGCATAAGGCGACACAAAACTCAGGAAAGCACAACATTTGGGTAGACCTACGTGGCTAATCTTCATCATGTGCACTACCTTGTTTACTTGGGAATGGAATTTTCAAGTTAATGTCTACGGAATAGTAGACCACAGCATAAATTTCTCCGAATTAAAGGAATATTGGATTAGTAGAGCATCTAGCTCTTGAGGTGGTTTGTCTAGTTAGTAGAGCACTCAGCACAGCACCCCTGATATGCGTATCCTTCACACCTTCTTCACACCTTCTATGTTATTTCTTTTGGTTTAGACTTAGCAATGAGTTTGGGTGCAACTTGGGTCGGGTTTACTATTTTAAGCAGCTTTGAAATTTATGTTTTGTCAACTCAAACCCAAATAATCTAGATTCAATCCAAATCCAATTTAAAATTTTTTTGACTAGGATTGGGATCAATACAAACTCAATTTTAATATAAATATTTACAATATATATACATTAATATTAAATAATATATTATTTTTTATTATTTTAAAATATGAATAGATAATTTTATATTAGTTTAGTCTTTGAAATATGAATATATAATTTTTATTTAATTTAAACTTTGAAATATGAATGCATAATTTCAAGAATTGAATAATATATTATTTTTCTATTTAGTTTGAAATATAAATGAGTAATTTAAATAATAATATTTTAATTAATCAGACCATCACTATATTTCCATCAACACGAATTCAAACCTAAACTTAACTCGAGCTCAATTTTTAAAAATAAAGTTAGAATTGAATTTTTATAAATAGGATTAGAATTATAATTAAAATTTTATAAATAGAATTAAAGTTAGATTTATTGTTAAAATTTTATCAATAAGATTAAGATTAAAGTTAAGGCAAACACAAATTTCATAAGCCACAATTGCACCCCTAACAAAAAGCTCCAGTAAATTTTCGATTGCTCCCATAATTGAGCAACAATAAATAGCTATGCACAATTGTCAAGACATGTGATTATCATAATCATGCTTTTAAATGTTGGTCAACATGCATTAGTCAACATGTTAGGTACAAAACTCAAAAGAATGCCCCAATTTTGACTGTGCTGTATATTAAACATGTGGGGTCTGTTTAGTTGGATGGAAAAGAAATATGATAAAATGAAATAAAATAAATAAACTTGTTAATAAAAATAAATAAAAACTAAAAAATATTTTTATTAGGGCAGCTTGGTCAGTTAAAATCTCTCTTTCCTTCTCCTTTATCCCCCCGTCATGCAAGGAGCCCTCAACCATGAGAGCTTTCGAAAAAATAACTTCAGTGTTTTGTAGCTGATGCAACGTTCCCGATTGTCAATCGATAATGATGGCTGAAAAAAGTCTTGAAAGACGGGCAATAAGAACAGAAGAAAATGATTTCTGTGGTGCCATCTGCCATGTGACTACGTCCATATATCGAATGTGATTAACATGAGCTTTTACCACCAAGATGCATGCCATGTATCCACCTCGTGCGATGCTTCTCTTTTGCCATTATTTCTCAAGCCTCTGCGCCTACACCCGGGTCACCATCGCATCTCCAACTTGCATTCCATGGTTAAGAGGCTGATCAGCTGCTTTGATTATACAAGAAGCAGGTTGAGTTACCTAACTTATGCAAAGAGTTTTAAAACATTAGAGTCGGGGAGTCACACTAAATCTTTATTTATTTTTGTGTTGGGTGATTAATGTGGGGTCCATTTGGAGGGAGCGCATTAAAAAAGTATAATAGAAAATGACATTAGTAATACAATATTTTGAATGAGAAATGAGAAGAAATTATTTAAATTATAAATAACAAAAAAATAAAGTTATTATGATAGCTAAAATATCACATTATTCTTAAAATGTATAAAAGAAAAATGTATTGCTAATACAATAAATCTTAATAGATTATTATTAGCCAAATACTACTATTCGTGTGGTATGTTTGGACATAAAAGAGAAGAAGATGAGAATTTTCTTTCTTTCGTTTACTTGGATGATGGTTCAATGATACCTATATATCAAAACTTTAGTAGGATATTATTATTTTAAAAGTCACTGGAGATGATTTGATGAAATTCAATCTTAATATCATGCTTAATATTATTCATCTAGATACACTACTTAGAATTGTTTTAATTAGAGGCCTGCATGTGCTACAACATTGAAATGTAAAAAATTGTGGGTAAAATATAAACATGATTTGGATTAATCTACTAAATATTGGAAGAATATAAAATAGTGTAGAATCATGCATCGTGCGAGAGAACAACTTTTAACAGTGCATATGTTTGATTACATACTCATGACCATTAGGAAGGATATATAAAATTTTAAGCAATATATATTCGCTTTCAAATTATTCTAATTCTATGATTTGTTTAGATTTTTTTTTATTGAGATAATCTTTAAAATTCTAGGTGAATGAGTGATATTATACTAAGTATTGCAGTCAAATTTAATTTCATCCAATTACAAGTAGTGGGCCCAAAATAAAACATATTCCAGGTGAAATAGTTCTATCCAATTATCATACTTCTTTATTTAGCATGGCATTTATCAGTCTCAAGAATAATTCTCTCGCCATTTTTGTAATGTCATTATTTTATAAGATAAGCTTTCATTTTCATGCTGTTCGGGCAGGTTTCATCAATAACTCCGCGAAGTTCTGGAAACACTTCTGTATTAGTCTCTTGCCATGCAGAACTACTCCTTCCCAAATGCAGAATCGACCCCAGTCAAGCACACGGCAGAAAATTGAGCTGGAAGAAGATTTTAACTACTTGTTTTCTGTAAATGCTTAAACCACCCAAAATTCCACAGAATTCATGAAAAATTGATGGATTAATATGATTTCAGACTAATTAAAATGATTTCAAATATTATAGTTAAAATAATAATGATTAACCTAAATTTTATGTAACAATCATGCGGGAACTAAATAGAGACCTTTCACAAAAGTACGTATTACAGCACAACGAAATCCATAGAAGTGGATCTCATTAAAAGAGGGTTCACTCATTTACGTAGGCGTGTATTTTTGACTTGGGTGCAAGTTGATGTCTTGCCTTGAAATGTGGGAAGAAGAAAAAGGTGCAGGACGGTGGGTTGAAGCAGGGCATGCAGCCAAGAAACGGATCCCTCTACGAGGATTTGACAGAGCAGCAGCAGCATCTAAGCATTATAAAGCCTCTCCACACCCTTTAATTTCTTCCCTCTTTATACTTTTTCATTCTCAAATGGTCAAAAGCTTGCTCAGAATCTTATTCATCCTACTTTATCCTTGTTAAATGCATACAACTAGCAGTGGAGTCATGTGATCCTCGAGGAACATGCCAGGACCCAGTTTCTACAGGTGGGCCCCACAAAGTGATCATCTAAGCCCTTCATTCTCAAGATGGTCTTTCCCCCCTTGGATGAGCGCCATTGCAGCATTCTTCTTGGCAACAGCCCTTTTGGCTACTCACTAAATTGTCTGCCAATGGTTTTTGTCCCCCGATAATGAGGCCTCACTTCTACCGTCTAGATTGGCAAATTCTGCAACTTTGGAGTTTTTGAAAATGAATCTTTTAAGTTTTCAATAAATTAGTATAATTATCTTTTGAAATTAAATATTTTTTAAATTTACAATATTATAAATTAGCATAATCATGTTTTGATGTTGTAATTTCAAAAGATAACTGTGCATATGAAATATTTTCATACGATAGTATTTTTTATACTAATATAATATTTAACTATTAACAATTACTCTAAATTACCCAATTCTTTTTATATCATTACATAATTATAAAAAAAAACTTCTTTATCTTTACCCGCTGCATAGCTGACATCATCGTTATGAAATTGACACCATTACCTTTTTTATATGATTTTTTATTTTTATATTGTTTCATCATTTATATCTTTTCTACCTCAAATCAAACACACCCACGAGTTGAAATGAAACATCAAAAGACAGCTATATTAATCTACAATATCTCGTTTAATTTGCAAAAACCCCACTTTGTCTATGCCAACACACATGCATGTGGAGCATAAAAAGTATCAGAGGGGCAGGGAACAGCCTATCTCTATCTGCTTAGCTACTTCAACACCTGGCCGGTAGGTACAGTACTAATTTAATTAAAAGAATCCTAAGCTGCCATGTCAGCAAATAGACCATCTCGAGGGACTTCAATAGCCTCTGCAATGGTTGGCGTCGGCATTGGAGATTGGAACCGCAGCAATTTATTGCTTGGCCAACGGAAGTAATTGTGGCCCACCCACAGCTATGGAGTAGCAGCAGGAGCATAGGTTGGATGGACTAAAATCGGCTACTAGTTCAGAAGTCTACCTTTTGTCAGCATGCAAGCAGGCTACCTAACTTTGCAAGTGCTCTAAAACGGGGGAAGATGGTCACTTGTCAGGAAAGGCAAAAAGGATTATCGGGTACATTGCAGTCTTTGTGACTGTTGCCAGAAGCTATATACGTGGACAGCTAAATGGCCATTAATTCCACTAGGGCGACAGATTGCTGCTAGGTGCAGTCGACTGATCGAGGTGTCCTCCTCCACATTGATATCGTTGTCCCAACATTAGGGCAATGGAAATTGTCTCTTGCTTATCCTTATAATACCATGCACACACCTTCCTTACCGACCCACGAAGGTAGCCGAGAGAGATCATGTGTCCCTTAGCTTGAAATATACATTTACCTACCTTAGATTTATTTACTTATAGCAGATTTGGTACTATGACTAGGGGTGTGCATGATTGACTCAGGTTAGATTCAACCAAACCTTTTAACTCCATTTGAGAAATCTCAACTTAGTGCTCTGTCTAGCCTATTGTTAAACCTCAATACAATTGAGATTAATTTAGGTTTAATTAAAATTTTGAGTTTGTAATTCCGATTATGGTAAAATTTTTATTTTAAATTTATTGAAGTAATCTTTTTATATTAATTATGATGTAAAAAATATTAAAATTTTATTTTCAACAGTAAAATACAAAAAAATAGAAAGCCCTCAAGCCAAAGATATAGAGTTTAGGTCATTTATGGATATTTGTAATTGGATCAAATAGTTTGCTAACCTGTTAATCAAAACTAGCTTAATTCACAAATCGGGTGGAGTTGAACCTTATTTTACCAATACATTTTTTCTATTTCTCCGACTCAGCCAAACTTGTTTTTGAGATTAGTTCATCGTTAGAGTTGAACCAACCCAATTAAGGGCCTGTTTGGCCTGGCGGTGTTTTTTAAGCGCTTACAGGAAGCGCGTTTGCAGGTAGAGCTTTTGGAAAAGCTCCAAATCCGAGCTTCCTTGTAAAAGCCATATTCCGACTTTTACGGTTTGAAAAGCGCGTTTTCATATTTCAGCCAAACACTGTAAAATCGTGTTTTGGCTGCAAAAAGTACATTTACACTCCCAAAACGTCAGGCCAAACAGGCCCTAACAATCCTACCCAGTGTCATTGGAACCGTACTTGTGGTTGAATTGGTTAGGTATGTAGTTCACTATCCAACTGATTCAACCAACTAGTTTAATCAATTGAAACCAGTTTTTATTTTTTAGAATTTTTTAAATTTATTTTTTTATTTTATTAATAATATTAAAATTTTAAAAAATATTATTGGATAAAGCCGGACTAATGACCGGTCTATGGTATAACGGTTGATACAGTCCAATTCGAATAACGCTAACCCTACCTACTACTCTTCCTAGCATTTTAAGTATTTCAAATGACAATATTTTTATAATCTATTTTACCCATTGCTTGCGACTTGTTTGTTTTGATGGAAAAATGATGTTAGGGAAAATAAAAGGTAAGTTCATAAACTAAGAAGAAAAAAAAAATTATGGTGTTTATGATAAAGTAAATAAAGATAAAATAGATTAAAAAAATATATTATCAATAATATAAAAAAATTATTTACCTTAGGTTACACTGGAGCTTTCTTCCAAGAAGAGCAAAAAGAATGTTAGCGGCATTAAAAATGCGTCACACAATTAAAAGGAGAGATAATGGCATTGATTCAACCATTCTCATGTACTTACGCGTTGACAATGAGAGCTTTGGTTCCGTTACCCATCCAACTCCGAACACCTGAACTTGTATCGCCACGTATCTCTGACCTTATCGACTGCAACTTCCTCTCGTGGTCGCGTTTATCTCCCACCGGATTGGATTTAATCGATGCATCTTAGCCAAGTGATGGTCCGGTACGTCCTACGGAATTTATACTTGGAATAGATTTTTAAGTTTCATGAAATCACAGCCACTCGTTTTTTTATGCAATTCAAACTAATAAATAAACCATTCACGTATATGTTATTTTTTTACCTCAAGTTAATTTAACGCATACAAAGTATTATTAACAAAATATTTGAATCCCACTGACAGTTAATAAGCAGCTAAAATCAAACAAGCGAAAATTATTTTAATGTAATTGAAAAAAGATTTAGAATTTCTGAATTAGATTTACTACATCTGAAATTGAAATGCTAAAATAATAAAATAAAAGACAGAAATATCTTCATAAATCATAAGGTATAACTTAATAATATTTTTAGTAGTATGACAGAACTTGGGGTCCAAAAACTCTTTTCAATGTTATGGAGCCTGGACCCAAATTTCTTGGGGTGTAAGTGATGACGAACAGCTGAAATATCTGATACGGAAGGCCCATCATTAGATACACATGAATTTATTTGACGAACAAGGTCAATGATCCGAAATCAACCGAGAAAAAGATGTTGATTGATCTGATGACAGCATCCTCTTCCAGTGGATTGGATTGGATTGGACTTGAGAGCCGTGATTTCATGGCTATCCGGGCTGGCTGGACGGCACCCACCACTCATTTGTACGCTTCACCCTGCCACGCGTCCAATTTCCGAGCGCACGCTCCTGATTTGTCCCAATGTGCCGACTTTCACGATTTTCCGTACGCTGTCATCCGCACCGTATTGTGGGCATCAAAGGGCTGGACGGTTTGCACATCCAGACGGTTGATTTCTTCATTGTAGCAACGTACGGTCTGGATCCTACCAAACAAGAAGCCCCATGATTTGTGACAGAAAAACTCCAATGGACACAAGCTTCCGGGCAACGTCGTTCCAACTCGACGTACGTACGACGCAGGAATGGTGCAGATTTATTTACCGCCTCGGTAGGGCCCACCACCGTGCGATGAAAACGAGAGAGCACGGATTTTTGCCGTGCGTCCGAGAGAGACGTCGGGTTGCCCGTGCTCTTCCGGAGCAAAACTAATGCGTAACCCTCCTGGCCTCACCGTTTGGGTTCTGGTGGGCTTAACCCAGTTGCGCCCCTAAAATAGAAATGGACGGTCAGATAAAATCCAAAATGCCCCGCAATCAGAACCGCTTGAAATGTCCCACCTAGTTTCTTATCCTGATAAGGTGCAACGTAAGTTTGAATACATCCATCCCCCACAATCAAGGTTGGCGAAAAACGAGAGAGAGAAATAAAAAATGGACCTCTGGGTGGGGCCCACAGATTTAGAATATCTTCTTCCGATGCGGACACTACAAACAGTAGGTGTAGACGATTCCGTTCCACAACGTACAACCCAACAGACGTTGCAGACAAATATTCTTTTCTACCCGCCCACCCACCATCCATTTGCTGCTCGGGAGCAGGCGTGGGCCATGTACGGGAGAAGAAAGCAATGAAAAAAAGGGTCACGGCACTCATATTTTTTTTTAATTTTATTATTATTATATATATATATATATTTATTTACGTGCGATGGGCGAGCCGCCGGCCGCACGGGGGAGGAATGTCTACTAACTACATGCATACATGGTTTCTTTCCCAATTCAATTAATAAAGGTGTTGTGTTGATGTAATGGCTACATCAGCCACTCACCATCAAACCGCCCATTTGCACGAGGGCCTCACCTTGTTTTTTTCTGCTTTTTTATTTCCCTGCCAGGCAGGTACGCCCTCATTTTCCCACCATTATTAGCTTCCCATAATTGCTCTCGCACCATCAACATGCACCCAGCCCTTTGTATATATACACACGAGCACCACCTTCTTACATCATCATGTGGGATTGCCACTGTTTGTCTTTTTATAGTTGCTAATTGTATGGCTGGGATTGCTGGGTGGTAAGATTGAGACAGAAGTTGCGGACAAACTGAACGGCTCTGATGCATGGGAGTTCTAGACGGTGGTGAACTCGTAAGGGTGTTGGATTTCACTCATATCCGTCGGAGCTCTGGCACATGGTCCACACATCTCTTGGACGCGATATTAGCGAGATATTGAATGTATCGTGCAAATTATCGTGCGAAAATTATACAAGTATCCGGAACTTGGGTAAATTGGATTGGGGTTCCACCTCAATCAGACGTTGTATTTGAGGAATGGGAAAATTGGGTTCAATCCAACTTGATTTGCAATTTGGATTGATTTTAGATGAGGGGCCACACAATTGGATTCAATTGGATCTGATTTTGAATATTCCTATATTAGTTAAACCATCTATGAATTTTTATATACTCATCCATTTTCCACGTGCACTTCTTTTTTTTCTTGCAATTCATTATTGAAAATAAAATATTAATAAATTTCTTTATATCATAATTAATATAAAAATATTTATTTAAAATAGATTTAAAATAAGAATTTCTTGTAATCTTAATTATCAACTTGAATCCAACCTAATTGTAAGAGCGCAACTTGAGTCAACTTAGCTCAAGTTGAAATTAATCTGATCTTAATTTAAATTATAAATCTTTACTCAAACTAAATTATAATCTAATTTCAACATATAGTAAAATAATTTTATAAAATTTGAATTAAATTCAGAGTGAAAACAGATTGATATTTCCACTATAAAAAAGCCCAAAATATATTATCCAAAACTATTTAAAATTTTAAGTCCTTTACCTATTCGGGTTAGCTTAAACTAAGTTGCACTCCATCTTATCGTAACTTAATTTTCTAAGAGTTGGTACAGGATTGAGGCAAAGTTAGTTGGATTAACCTTCACCCTAATCAATCTATACGAATTTACACACTAAACTCGCCTAGATCAAAAGCTTAAAAAACAACATGAGTCAACCGAGCCAAGTTCGGATCACCCATGCCTCGCATATGAGAATATAGTTTTGCTTCTCGTGCTATGTTGGCAATATGTCGCACGGGATGGTCCGCAGGCGTCCGCGCCCATCCATTCCTCAACAAAGGAATCTATTATAAAATCGTGCGCCTGACGCTTATCCCCTTGGGAAACAGGACCGTGCATGATTGCTTTGCTTCCTTCCGTGCACGTGTGGGTCTCTTCACTCACGTGCACCCGTTTTTATTTCTGGAATGGATAGATTGCGTCTTCGGCCAGACTATGGCCTCTCAGTCTCAGGTTGCATGTCCGAGTGTGAAGTTTCTCTAACTTAGGCCCCACTGACAGGGGTTTGAAATCTTTCAGACCCCCATGGAATGATTGCTCCTAAGTCAAATTCCACGCCTGTGATTTTCGATTAATTTTACCGCTTAATGTTTTAAAACCTAGGCCACAAAAATAAAAAGGAATAAAAGTTGTTGGAGTAGTTTTGTTGTTTGAGGCTAGGATAATAGTTTAATGATATCTGATCTTATTATAAGTTTAAATCATTTGTTTAGTAAAGAACATAAATATTATTTTATGAAAGATTTATATATGTAATAACTTAAAAATGAACATAAATCTTTTAGATATCATCAGCTATCTCGGTCTCCCAAAAAAAGTTACATACTAGAAGATGATTGATGGGAATACAGCTTGGGCCATTTAAAAAAGACGACTTAAGAAAGAGCTAATTGTGGTTGAGTGTGAGTTATCTTACAAGAAAAATACACTACTTTTTATTAAGGGCTAAAGTAAAGCTATGGATAATTAGAATCGTTAGGAAAATAGACCATTTACCATCAAAATAAAAGCCACTTAAAACAAAGATCATTAAGTGCTGTATGCATAGAATTACAGTGGTCTATTGAGATTCACCGCGAAAAATATAAAAAGACTTGAGCTTATATATTACCTAAAGCCGAGTCTTTTGGATTATAGTTGCAGCCTTAATAAGCTATTGTGTGCATATGACAAGAAGTCAATTTGAAAGTCCCTATCGCCGTAGCTGTGATTACCCCATCTTGATTGCTTTGCGATCCTCTTCATACGTGTCCTGGCTAGATGATCATTTATCACGTCGCGATTTATGCATACTTGCGGAAATGATGACAACACATCACAATCTCAGCGCTGATTTAGCTCCAGCTAATCACTGTTAGGACAAGAATCCACAGCTAATCGACAATGCAGCATGTCTAATCAATGCTGGTTTTTTCCCACCAACACTTGCACTCTCTTTCTTTATTATGGGTGTTTGAATTTTCAGACCATTGTTGTTATCTAGAGATGCATCATATGCAAAATCCAATTAAGGTGGTTTCTTAACAGCTAATGCCATTTTCTATTCACAAGTGGGGGCAGTAACCAAAGAACAACCGATGCTGTTCAGAGGTCCTTTTTCTCTGGTTAATATTTTGAGGATGGAATTCTAATACTTTTGCACCCTTCAATTCACAATTGGAAATGTTGGTGTGTGCACAAATCAATAAAGGAGCTCGTGCCTAACTCAGATACCATATTAAAAAGATTTAATTCCCCCTAAATTATTAAGAAATATGAGCTTGGATTATTTATAAGTTAGCCAATAAAAGAGCCACAGTCTGATGCGGGAATGCAGAAATGCAACCTTAGATTCATTTATGATTTTGGCTTCCAACCTTGCTAACAATTAGGTCTGGTTGTTCAGATAATCCACCACAAAAATCAGATAACCCACTCGTTGGATTAACCACATGCAAATTATACAGCTCGGAAGTCCGAAGTAGTGTCTATGTTATCCACCATCTCTGCAAGCAGATTTGAGAGGTCTCCTGTGGTCCAACCAGTTGCTTGTGAATCTATGTAGCTCATACCTCAATCCGAATAGTGTTATTATTGCCGGAATGGAATGTAATTAGGGACTTTAATTGGGTTGGGTTCAAAATTAGGTTCAACCCAACCTGATTTGTAATTTAAGTTGGGTTGGGTGAAGGGTGACCTAAAAATAAAAAATAATAAGTTATTAAGTAAAAATGTCTGTTCTATTTTGCAGTGATCGATGTTTGGGAGTACAAATCAAACCGGAAAGAAATTAAGATGGGTGATGCTTGAATTCAATTTTTTATTTTTTTGCAGTGGATATACATTTCCACTGTGCTTTTGGGTGGCTTTATTTATTTATTTTTTACTCTTGTTGGCTGGACAAAAACGCTTTTGTGGAACCATTTGCCGGTAAACTTCCCACAGATGCGAGCTGAAAATTTCGCCTTACCTTAGGAAAATTTACCGGTTTGGAAAATGTGTTGGACATTTATAAGGCCGCACATCACTCCCTAATTTTTACTTGTCTGCTAAGATATGCCATCTTGACTCGTGGACCTAAATAATCACTCAAATAACAGCTCATTAACACCCAACTATGCATACTTAATGGAATGATGAAGAGTTTTAACCATTGTTATTAAAATCGGACTGAAGGTTAAATTGTTTAAATGTTCAGTTCATATCCGACTAGTTAATCATCTTGCTCAACAGAATTTGCAATGTATTTTAAAAATAATGTAACGAAAATTTAAAAATTTGAAATATAAATCTTAATTTAAATGAATAGATCTTCGACCACTTAGTTACATTGCCTAATACATATTTTTATTAAATAAATAATATTTATTATCATCAGCAAAAGTTATTTCTCACCTAAGTAGAATTAGGTACATGGACTTTGCTATGCCATACCTTCTCTAATGATAAAGTCATTTCTTTTGACGACACAGAAGTCCTGTTTGTATGTACCTCGACCAATATTTCTGGGGCCCATTATGTAGAGACAACACAGGAGACGAGAGTTTCACCTATAAAAGGACATGGCATGCACAGCCATGTGCAGAAGACTTTTCGGAGTATCTGCTCTGTTCCTGCTTTTAACATCCCTTTACGTAATTCTTGATAGTGAATTTCTTGAAATTCGCTCCCCATAATTTGTACCTTGTCATGGATTTTCCACTTCAGCCACATTACAAGATAAAATCTTGCTAGCTAGATGCTGAACAAGCGTGATTAGGCTTCATGGAGCCCATCCAGATGGGATCATTCATCGTTCCACAGACAAATGCTGTGTGGAGTGTAGAAGACTGAAAAACAGAGGTGATAGTACAGAATACATGGTTCCAACCAACATGTTGCGGAGATTGTGATTCTAACTCTTTTCTTTGGCACTACTTTTTAAAGCTGAAGCAATGAAGCAACTCGCCCATGTGTTAAGGTAGATTCTACCCCCTCTTTTGGCACGACTTCATAAAGCTGAAGCAACCTGCCATGTGTTAAAGGTCCCCATAACATTTGTTCGATGCTAAGAGCTCTTGTCGTTGTTGTTGTTTTTACTCTCTCTCTCTCTCTCTCTCTCTCTCTCTCTCTCTCTCTCTCTCTCTCTCTCTCTCTCTCATCATGCGG
>JAYJMB010080995.1:0-66773 GCA_036873735.1 Pouteria campechiana
ATAGGTGCAAAAGATGAAGTATTAGGAGAATAAAATATGACATTTTGCATTCTCATCACCAATAGATGAATTACTTGAAATACTTCATTTGGGCCTTGCAAATTCGTCTACAGCACTTACAGACAAATCAACAAACAAAGTTAATTCGTCTACTATGAAAAAGCCTTGTCCACACCAACAAGAGTTGTCTCTTACTTACAATAAACAAATCAACAGACAAAGCTACTTCATCTAGTGAAAGAAACTTGATCTGTTGAAAGAACTTTATCTGGTGAACAGTAAGAAAAGAACTTCGTCTATGGCTTTATAATTCATCTACTACTTATAACAAAAAACTAGAAGATGAAGTAAACTTGATGCACCAATCTCAGGCAAATTTACAAAGACGTTGTCTATCATATGGATCTACTAAGAGACAATTTGTCTATTATTTACAAGAGATAAACTAGGACTTAATCAAACAAAGTCCTTTGACAAACTATGGCTAAATCATAATGGCATATCATAATGAGTAGAAACTACTTATATCAAACAATGTTGGTTGTACTCTCTGGTCAAACTTTCACTCAAAGCAAATCTTATCAAAACACCAAAAAAATTGAGCTTAGCTAAAGATGGAAAGAAATTCAAAGGAAAGCAGTCCTCGCTTTGACAAAGATTGCAACTCTCAGGGGCTGCATCCCTTCAAGCTTAATGAGCATCATTCTAAAAGATTGAAAGAGTTAGTCATGTAGAAAGTCTTCATTCTGTATTTGCTAAAATCGAAAAAATATCTTCTTCAAGATCAGCATTGTAGGCTTTTCAGCTAGAACAAGTTTATCAAGAAGATAGCTTTTGAATGGGAGAAAATTTAGAACGGTCTTCAACATTCAATGGAAGTTAACTACCTCCAATAGATAAATTTTTAAAGCAATATAAAGGCAGTGCAGTGTCAATGAAGAAAGTTGAGAAAGTCGAGAGAACAATGAAAAGAAAAAAGAGCTTAAACAATCTGTATTGTGTTGATAGATGATGAGCCTCAAATATTTATCTCAATCATATTTTTAGAGTATTGATATCTAGTATGCTTTAATGAATAATCATTTTATATGTGCTTAAACTCTATACAATTCAACCTAGTAAAAGAGGCAAAGTGATGTACAAATTGAGTGTTATTAATCAGCTATATGAGTTTGTTGTGAGCTTGAGAAAACCACACTGTAATGAGTTGTTGGTGAGCTCTAGAAAACTAACAAGTTTGCTAATGATCTTCGAAACCGGTGAGTTTCCTGGTGAACTTGTGAAAAACAGAAGTGTTGGGAGCACTATGTTTACATCCCCTAGAGCTAGAATCCAGAAGAGTGCTAGGAGCACTAATGTATTCTAATATAATTGATAGCAAAACCCAAGGCACAATGAGTGTGCTCTTAGAAGAGTAGATGTAGGGATGGGATGCCTGAACCATTACAAAAATTATTGTGTGTATTGTCTGCTTGATTGCTTTACTTTGCATACTATTATCTCATCATTATATTTCACATATCATTACACACACAATTATCTGCCTAAAATAAAGAATGGCTAAGGTAAGATGAATCTGTGTGTGAAGCAGGCACAATGATTGAACAAACAATAATGAAAATCTCATATGCATTTCAATATCATTTCTGCTCAGCACATTATTTTTATTTAGCTATAATTTTTATATGCTTAATCTACCCCTCCCCTCTTGATCTATATACTACATGGGACCAACAAGTGGTATCAGAGAAGGCTTCGCAAGCTAATTTTGACTACCGAAATTTAACTTGTGAAGAGATTCTCATGGCTAAATCGTTCCACAATACCCCTACTCAGGAATAAGTTATTTGCAGACCTTTATACATTAATTTTATCTATTATAGACTTTAAAAATTCAAAATACTTGTCTCCCACTAAATTTCATAGAATATCTATATGTAGCTTTATTAAAGATGCATTAGAAATTATATATGACAAAGCTAACAAGGTCCAAAAGACCCAAGCAATTGACTTTATGTAGGAGTTGCAGGAACAAGAGAAATTAGAAGAATTAATTTATGAGAAATCCAGAGGAGCTAAAGACAACCAAGCATTTTTTTAATATCATAGCAATTCAAGACAATCAGGTAATTTTCAAATTTAAAGTTTCAAACCTTCAAGGGATTTATGGTGATTTTTAAAGCTTTGATTAGATTGCTTCAAAATTGATAGTACATTCTAAATTCAATGCACATTAAGTTATCTATGAAAATTTAAACAATATGCTTCTCACTTATACACATGATATAAAGTTGAGGGGTTAATCATTCAAATTTTTACAAATTAAAATCTCCTGATCATAAGTGAGCCTCACACACAATATCATCCTTCCAAACAATCTTGCACATTTCAAATCAAAAATAAATTAAAAATCACATCATCTCATGTCTGTCCACAGACAAAGTCACTAATTTATTTGTAGGTTTGTCTAAAGTCATCTAATTCATCTGAAGCCCTCGAGGTTTGACCTTAGACTCAATAAAAGCCCCTCTTTTAACTTCATCTCAGACTCACCTCTCGCATTCATTATTGGCGATAAAAAATTCCTTTTCAGAAGAAGGTGATTCAAATTCCCATTGCTTCCTTCTTCACTCCTCATCTTCTTGGTGCCATTTTTCATTTACTTATCCCGCTGCCAAGAACCCTCAAGCTTTTCCACATCAAAAACCCAAAACCTCAACTAACGGAAATGGCGGATTCAAGAAATGCAGAGATGACTCCAACATCCACATCTGATACAAGGAGAAACAGAGAAGAGTTAGAAGAGATGCATTCACCTCACAAACTGAGGATTCAAAGAAATACGCTTCTTGAGGTAACCTTTCGAAATGATAAACAAAGTTACCATGAGTTCATGGGCAAGTATGATAAAAGAAAAGTGTTGAAAGTAAAGGTTATTGATTTTAATTTCTTCAAAGAGATGAAGATGGAAGTATGTAGTTAGATAAACTTCTAGGGGTGGAACAAACTTTTGAGTTGCAAAGGCAAGTATTATTCGAGAATGGTAAAAATACTTGTTTGTAACTATGATCCTAAGCTAAAGAAGTCTTGGATTAGAGATAGGGAAATAAATGTCTCCTGAACGCATCAGAGAATGCTTAAATCTCCCCATGATTGAAAGGCAAACATTTGAATGGCCAACACCTAGAAGAGAGTTGTTTTCATAGCTAACAAGGATAGCCATTAGGGATGATGCGAGAAATTTAAATACCAAGAATCTAGATATGAATCTAAGACTTGCATACAATATCCTGAGCAACAACATCTATCCCAAGATTGAAAGTAGAGATAACATCTCTGAAAGAGATGCAAGGATTCTGTGGACATTAAAATATAAGAAGAAACTACATTAGGCCAAACTCATGTCTAAATAGCTTCATTAAGTAAAAACATCAGCAAGACATCCTCTACCCAATGGAATGACAATGACTAAAATATTAAGAAAGGCAAAAGTAGATTTGTCACATGAGGTACTAGATAAATTCAAGTACTCAAACATGGTTGATAAGGTGACACTAAAAAGAATGGGTTTATTCATAGCATTAGATGGTATAGTCACTGAGAAAGCAAAAAGGCCAGGACAACCAAAAAGAGTGTGGGAAGAAGAAGAAGAAGAAGAAGAAGAAGAAGAAATATTTGAATTAGTCAAGGAAGAAACCCCTTCAAAAGCACTAGAAGAAGTCAAGTTATACATACAAACTGATGAAATAAGTAGAGAAGCTATCACAGAAAAATTTGTGACTGAAATGATAGATGAGCTGATACAAGATTACTTCTCTATTGAAGAAAGAACAATAATGGAAAATGAAGATCCTACATCTTGTGTTAGAACAGCAGGAAGGATAAGAGATGAAAAAGAAAGAATAGTGGATCATATACATTTAACCTCAGCAACAACAAAAGCAAAGGCAGCAGCTGCATTATCTCCACCTCACAGTCTAAATTCATCTTCACCAACTCTTCCCACTCCATAAGACCAAGAGAGAAGACACATCAACATTGAAATATTCTTTTCAGCTCTAAATATTAGTATGGATTCAATGGATTGAAAACTAGACACTCTAATTTCATCAGCTAAATCCATCAAAGGTCAAACATAACCATCTCAATCCTCTCCACAATTTTCTCCAATCCATAAAGACAGACTTGTTTCACCAATCAGGTCTACCCCTTCCTCAACTATACCTTCACCCTCTCACTCCCATCACTCAACTTCTATTCACACAACTCATAATTCTTCAACCTCGACATCTTCATCACTTTAATCTCCATTTGAGTCAGTTTAAACACTCTTTGATTCAGAAATACCTCTCGCTCAAATTCTTAAATCTATAAAAACCACTTCTAAGAATAATACTCATCCTTCATCAAGTGTCTACCATAGTACTTCTTAACCTCATCATCATCCCCATCCTTCCATTGTTAGAACTAGGAGATTCACTCATGTGTCTTCCATCCCTCCATACAGAGATTTTGTCACAACAGAAGTAGCTCTACATTCCTTCCACACAAAAAAAATCCTATAACTATCCTACTACTACTAAATATCTACATGAATTTGTATCCCCTGATATATTTGTTCCACCTCCAATAAGACTTAGTAAGAGGATAAGATTAACAAAAGAAGAAATTGAGCATAGACAAAGAATAAATAAACGTGCTTACTCTGAATTGAAAGGTCAAAAGGTAAGTTTCAGTTACTTAGATCTTCCATTCCCATATTTTGATGACCTTAAATTCATAAAACTCAACATTGACATCATCAAAAAGCCTTTCCTAAAGAATTCAAGCCAGAATTTCAAAACATAGATGAATTTGTTAATAACTTCATATTAAATTTCTAGAGACCATCATCATCTACCCCAACTTCTCCTCAAACAAATGATCCTATATCTTTTAAGTCAACTCCAAGGGTACCACCTCGCACTGTTCTTGAAGCATCTAACCCTAATCTATTTTATCTTCCATATAATACAAATCGATAGTGCAGTTCATGTAGATTGATGCATATTTTGCAAACTTGCTTTCACCTTTTCCAAAATTTGATAATCCAAATTATTTTGAAAGGCTAAGGGTAATTACCTGAAAGAGTTATTTCCACAAAATTTGGGATTTCACCATCCATCTTAACAATTTCTTCCTCCTAGACCTCTTCTTCTGAGCCTAAACCTTCCTCATCTAGTACTTCCTCTTCTAAGTCAACACTCCTTCACTTGCTTTACCCAATCCACCCCTTCCTCAAGATTCAAAATTGTAGCCTCCAAATCCAAGCTTCCTTTCTCTAAAACATCTATTTCTAAACCTTCAAAAGTCAATTAAACTATAACCATATTGATCCTATTCCCATAGGTCACACTTTGTGCAATAAGAGGATGGCAGCCAATGCTCAAGCCATTACCCCAGGGAAGCCTCTCCCTTATCCATATTTGGTAGATCCTAAATTTCAACTTTGACTTAAGGTTGTCAACTACAAGGATAACAATATACAACCTCAGGACAATGTCTAATCTACTAAATATATTTTTCTTCGATTTTGTACATTGTACATTCATCTTGCACATCAATGAAGTATACATGTTCAGAAAGTTTATAGTTCTTCCATATTGCTTGGATGTTGTTTCTTGGAAACTATGTTGCATCTCTCTTATGCTTTACCTTTAGATTTTGATAAAAAGGGGGAGAAATATAGTGAAACTTGAGTGAAATTAGAAAATTATTGAGCAAAAGGTAGTATCTATTCAAGGGGAGCCACATGAGCTAAAACAGTGCACCAAGTCAAGGGGAGCCATAACATGTTGAGATTTCTTTGCTTAGTTCTCCTATGCTTAAGTGTACAGTGACTTTACTCTCTTGAAAGTGTTGAACCAAATGGTATATATGGAAAACAACCAAGTTTTGATTATGAGTAACAACATATGAGTGAACACTTATGGCATTAATATTTGTATTCTTAAGTATTCCAGAAACATAAATGATACATAGGGAAGCAACTCAAATACAATGGACAACATATAAAGAGAATACATTAGAAAGCAACATCCACTACACTGAAAGAAAATAAGAATGCTCAGAAAGAATAGCACTGAAACCTTGAAAAGAAGCTACAAAATATATTTATAGTTATGAAGTTCAAGCCCAAATGAGTGATCAAATAAATCTTCTATAGATAAAGTTAGTATCAGATAACACCTATCTCAGACAGGTTTAGATAAATTGTTCCATGGACAAGTCATATAAACTGCTCATACACAAAGTCTGTCCAAAACACAAAGAAGAATTCAAATTGTGGAAGCAGAAATGAAACGGAGCTGAACTCAAACAAATGAAGAGCCAAAAATGGAGTCAAATTAATCAAGTATTTATCACTCATATAAAGCTTATCTAGATTAGAAGAAGAATAAGAAACTCATCTGCAATCTTCTATAGACGAAGTAGAAGACGAAGCAAAAGTGACATAGTAGCCACAGATGAATAGCTTACTTTGTCTGTCATCTTCATCTGCAAGTTCATCTGCCACTTGCAACAAACAAACCATCAGACGAACTATTGAAGAAATGATTTATCTATGCCTCTATACGATTCATTTATTACTTGACAAACCAACAAATGAACTATTGGAAAAATGATTCATCTACGCCTTGTCTGTTTGTCTATTAATAGACAAACCAACAGAAGAACTAGTTAAAGGACTTCATTTGAGCCTTGCAAATTTGTCTGTAGCACTCTAGAGACAAATCAACAGACAAAGTCAATTTATCTGCTATAAAAAAGTCTTATCCGCGCTAACAAGAGTTGTCTATTACTTACAAAAGACAAACCAATAGACAAAGCTACTTTGTCTAGTGAGAGAAACTTTTTCTGATGAAAGAAACTTTGTCTAATAAAGGACGTTTGTCTGGTGAACAGTAAGAGAAGAACTTCATCTGTACCTTTATGATTCATATGTTACTTATAATAGACAAACTAGAAGATCAAGTAAAAATGCTACAATGATCTCAGACAAATTTACAAGGATGAAGTTGCCTATCATATGGATCTACTCCAAGCCAATTTATCTATTACTTACAAGAGACAAACTAGTATTTGATCAGACAAAGTCCTCATACAAACTATGGCTAAATCTCTATGGCATATCATGATGAGTAAAAACTACTTATATCAGAAAATGTTGGTTGTATTCTCCAATCAAACTTTCACTCGAAGTAAATCTTATTAAAAAGAAATTCAAAGGAAAGCAGTCTTCGCTCTAATAAAGATTGCAACTCTCAAAGGCTACATGCCTTTAAGCTTAATGAGCATCTTTCCAAAAGAATGAAAGAGTTAGTCATGCAAAAAGTCTTCATCCAGTGTTTGCCAAAACTGAAAAGGCATCTTCTTTAAGGTTGGAGCGGTAGGCTTTCCAACCTGAATGAGATTATCAAGAAGATAGCTTTTCAATGGGAGAAGATTCAAAATGGTCTTCAATGTTCAAAAGAAGCCAATTACCTCCAACAGATAGAAAATTTTGAAGTAATATAAAGATAGTGTAATGTTAATGAAGAAGGTTGAGGAAGCTGAGAGAAAGATGAGAAAAGAGCTTAAATGAGTAACCTTTCTAAAGTAGACAAATGTTTCGTTCGAGATAATCAATCTCCATTATGCTGATAGATGATGAGCCATAAAGATCTATCTTAATCATATTTCTAGAGTATTGATATCTAATGTGCTTCAATAAGTAATCATTATATATATACTTAAACTTTGTACAAATTAGCCTAGTAAAATAGGCAAAGTAATGTACAAATTGAGTGTTATTAAACAGCCATATGAGTTTGTAGTGAGCTCGAGAAAACCAGATTGTATGAGTTATTGGTGAGCTTTGAAAAACCAAAAAGTTTGCTGGTAATCTTCGGAAACAGTGAGTTTCCTGGTGAGCTCATGAAAACTAGAAGAGTGTTGAGAACACTTGTTTATGCCCCCTAGAGCTGCAATCTAGAAGAATACTAGGAGCACTATTGTATTTCCATTATATGGAATATAGTGGAACCCAAGGTACAATGAGTGTATACTCTTGGAAGAGTGGACGTAGGGACGGGGTGCTCTAACCACTATAAAATTTGTTGTGTGCATTGTCTGTTTGATTACTTCACCTAGCATGATACTATCTTATCATTAGATCACATACATCATTACACACACATGATAACCTACTTGAAAAGGGAACAGCTAAGGAAAGCAGAATCTATGCATGGAGCAGATATCATAATTGTGCAAAAAACTATGAAAATCTCATATGCATTACAATATCATTTCTGCTTAGTACATAAAATTTTATTTAGCTATGATTTTTATATGCTCAATTCACCCCTTCCCTCTTGAGTTATCTACTACATGGGACTAACAGAAAGGTATTTCACTCAAATGTTTTGTCATCATCAAAAAGGGGGAGAATGTTGAACCAAATGATATATATGGCAAACCGCTAAGTTTTGATGATGAGTAACAACATATGAGTGAAAACTTGTGGTATTGGCAGTTATGTTCCTAAGCATTGCAGAAATAAATATAAATAATATACAGTAGATAGCTTATACAGAACATCAGCAAGCAAGATCCACTACACTAAAAGAAGAAAAGAATGCTAAAAAAGAATGACACTGAAACTTTGAAAAAAAACCACAAAACATATATGTAGCTATGATGTTCAAGCCTCAATGAGTGATCGAATAAATCCTCTACAGATAAAGTCAGTATCGGATAGCTCCTGCCTCAAACAGATTCAGACAAATTGTTACATGGACAATTCAAATAAAATGCTCATACACCACATCTGTCCGCAACACAAAGACAAATTAAGATTGCAGAAGTAGAGATGAAACAGAGTTGAACTTAGACAAATGAAGAGCTAAAAATTGAGTCAAATTAATCAAGCATTTGTCTCTCATATAAAGTCTATCTGGAACAGAAGAAGAACAAGGAACTCATATACAATCTTCTACAAATGAAGTAGAAGACGAAGCAAAAGCAGCATAGTGGCCACAGATGTATAGCTTACTTTGTCTGTAGTCTTCATCTGCAAGTTCGTCTGCCAATTGCAACAGATAAACCAAATCTGCTTAAAAGTTGACTTATGTATGCCTCTATGATTTGTTTGTTACTTGTAATAGACAAACCAACCTAACGAACTACTGAAAAGAGGATTCGTCTATGCCCCATCAATTCATCTATTACTTACGATAGATAAATGTTTGCTTGGAAATTTATATCACGAGTGCATGACGTCAAGTTTTGTAATAAAATGGTGCATAAGTATCATCTCCTTAAGGACTGGTGATTTTAATTAGTCAATAGCTATTGCAGTGCATAATCCCAATTTTATCTGGAAAATCAAATAATACAAATTTAACTAAGGACTGACATTGAGCAAGCTTTTGTTGGGAAGGAATCAAGGTAAAGAAGCTCTAGAGGATTGACTTCACTTGTGTTTCAATCATAGGTTCATCAACTTATTACACATTAAGTAGATTCATCAATTTATAGACTAAGAATCCAAATGCATTTAAACTCCTCTCCCAAGTGACAGGCTAAATATCTATTATCAATATCTTAATTTCAACATCCCTAAAAAAATTGGGATATTAAAAATGCATTAAGATGTATGGTTCCTTTTGAATAATCTCACATAACCTAGATGCTTTCCCAAGTCATCTAGCATTACATGTCATGATGTTTAGATCTCATTCAAAATTACCTCTCCCTAGTGTCAAATCCTAGATGTAATATCATTCAATAAAGGGATATTAGATTGAAGGCATTAACCACACAACATCATAAATAAATCTCTGAAACATACTCAATAACATAACTCATTGATTAAACCGTGACTTTAACATAAGATCCATCTCCCCTCTAGAAGAAGAGGTTTAGCCACTCATATTCAAATCAAAATACATAGCATTACCATTCAACATTGTCTAAAATTCAAATACAGAGTTTTAATACAAGTACAAGTGAGGAATGGAAAGCAAAAACTGAAAATTTTGAGAATGAAAATGAAAGCAAACTCTTCTCCTTTGGTTTCCCTTGCTGAAAAATAGGCTTGAAGCAAGACTCCCTGGGAAATCCTTTTTCTCTTCTCTTCCCAAGCTACAATCAAACCTCCAAGCAAGCCCAAAAGATCCTCTCTAGGGTGACCTTTCTTTACTTTTTATACTCCTTAGTCTTTTGAAGCTTTTCCAAGAAATCCCAGAAGATCTAGCATTATTTCCAACACTTTCAGAAAATCCGGATTTGTGTCTCCAATTCTAGTGCCGCGGCACAATCCGGATCTGTGTCTCTAGTTCCAGTGTCGCAGCATGGTACCACGGCACAAAATTCATGTTTTGAGTTTGTGTCGCGGCGCAGTGCAACGGCATAGAGGTGCCTGTCTTCATGTCATGTTTTATTTCCTGTATCGCGGCATGGTGGCGCGACACCGTTCCTTTTGTCCACATATGCTTGATACTTCATGTCTAGTGCCTTTATTCTTCATGCTCCATTTCATCCTTACTGCTTTATTTCCCATCTCCTTTGCTTGGAATCATACACAAACATTAAACATATTAAATCAACTAGAAAACAACTCAAAGACATATTAAAAGATAGCTTGGAAATGCATAATATAAGTGAATAATATTCACTTATCAAACACCCCCCACACTTAGAATTTTGTTCATCCTCGAGTAAAACATAAGAAGAATGCAAAAGGTGGCATAGATCAAGTTCATTGATGACCTCAAGAAAGTTAACATAGCCTGGATGAAAATGTTGAAACATCATGTTTATCGAAATTTTTAACTTGAATATCATCTTATCTAATTCCGATTCCTGGTGTATGTGCAAAATATTATAGCCATTCCAATTTAAATTATTTTAGATTTAGATTAATTCATGTAAGAAAGTAAAACATATTCAATGCACACTCTATGAATTCATGGATTAATAGAAATTACAGTAGATTTTTGTCGGTTGTATTACTATCGCACTCCCTTTATCTTCTTTTTAATTTCTTGAAGTGTGACTCCCCCCATTTCCAGGCTATATTGCTATCACACCTTTTCTACTCATTTTCTTTTGATTCATGAAGAGTGATCCCCCTAGCTAAATGATGAGTCCTTGTTTATGCTTGTCTTTTATCTAATGTTTGTCTTAAACAACACTCACAATGAATTCTCAAATGTGAACTGAGCTATGCATACTTAGTTGCCTAAATTGTTTCTAAGTATTCAATGAATTCTAAAAAGAATAGCTACGTGTTTGAATGTATAAGGAATCTGAAGTGGATTAGACACATTCAAGTCAAGAACACAGAAAACATTAACCTTTGTCATTCTCATCCTAGCCATTATTGCACCCTGTTGATCATATCATAGGTCTCATGCATTGATCAATGCTTAAAACATTAACAACTAAACCATTTTAAAAAAAATTAAATAAACATCACAAATATTAAACACACAAATAAAACAAAGTACTAAACAAAGTTGCTAAAACATAAGTTACTGACACATAACACACTTAACTTTATAAATCAAACACATATAACCTGTTCAAATAAAACAAAACAAACACTAATATGGTAAAGCACATAAATTAAAGCACATCCATACAAAATAACTTGCAAACCTTCCCCAAACTCAATATGGCACATTGTCCTCAATGTGATAAGAGAGCAAAAGCATGGGAACTTCCCTGAAAGAGTTTAATTAGAGTCACCATCATCCTCAGATTCGGTGTCTGGATCTCCTTCACTGTCAGCTCCAGAGTCATCTCCTCATCATCTGCAGATTCAGCTCCTTCATCTTCAATGTTAGCTTCATCCTCAACTAGTGGATATGGTGGAAATGCTAGATGTGGAGGAAGCTGAATTGGGTTTCCTCCTGATCGAGTGTAGACCTCTGAGGCGAGTGTCATGTAACACTACAACATGTGATCATACTGGCAATCATGCATCGCAACCATCCAATCGACCCACTTCATGAGCTAACAAAGTAAAGCAAAATGGTCTTTTAATTCCAGTTGTGCCTGGTGCTAGGAAGAACATGGTCATGCAGTGCTTGGGCCTTTAAATATTTTGACAAGGTCTAGTGAAATGGCAAGTTTAGAATGCAAGACTTCCTCAGAAGAGCTAGTTGGAACCCTGCTTATAAACATAGAGCATAGATCAAAGAGGGGTGCCCAAATCCTTCTGTTGGGTTTGATACTTTGGCAATGATCAAGATCGATGCTTCAATATTTTTTCCCACATTAATAGAGCATCAAGTTTGAATGGCATAATTTAATAATGATCTATCTTTAGAAAATCCAAAAACATGTAAAGATGGCACTAGTTTGACAGAAATAAAGTAATGCCATACCTTCCCAGGGGTTTGTAGCCCTTGTTTAGGAATACTCCTTATCTCACCCCGTGATCTTGTCTAAGTTTTTCCCAGATATGAAATGGTCTGGATGACATCTTCATAGTCTGCCCCTTCTTCCTAAAGTTTGGAAAACTCATCATCTAGCACATCGGGTAATTGATATACCTAGTTTATGGTGGCTCTATCAAATGGAACCCAACATCCTCAGACCAATGCCTTCAGGTTTTTGTGTTCTAAGGCATTTGCATAAAACCCCCTGACCACAAGAACTAGAGCTGGTTATGGATGCTTCACAAGTTTGCCGCACTGTCTTTCTTGAATCACCTTCTATACAATGTTCATAGGATTGGCAATGCCTCTCTCTTGGGTGCAACTTCTCTTGACAAGAGAGTTTTTGTACTTGTCTGCAGTAGCTGAACTGACAAATGTCGGCTTGAATTGGGGTTCTGGGGATGCACTTCATGGCCTTTTGGATGGACCTGCAATTGTTGTTTTCTGTCCCTTTGGAGCCATATCTGGGAGTGTAACTGATGGCAACTATGAAGTATATGATAGCACTACACAATCTACTGAAGAACATAGCAAGCCACTTAATTGACTCTCTAACAAGAGCACAAGACACAAAACAAGGCACAATCACCACTTAACAATGCACAAAACTCTTTCACAATGCACTTGAAGGGATTCAAATCAAGACAAAGCACAATCTTCCTCACAGCACAATCACAATGCACCGATCCTTTTTCCACATATTGTAATCTCAATGGCAAAGAGAATGTGGTCCCCCAAACTTGCAGAAGCTATACAATCATTTCAACAAACACTTCACATGCACAACACACCTTTCTTCCCCAAATGGCCAATCCACACACAAACAAAAACCCACAAGCTTGAAGCATGAAGAAGTGATGATTCACTTACTTGAAATGTCAAAATGACTCACCCTATTGATGTTGGAAATCTTGCTTGGGTGGAAAGAAACAAAGCTTGAACCTTGCCAAGGAACCCAAGCATGCAAAGGATGAGGAAGATGGGTTTCTTTGAGAAGATGTGTGTCTGAAAGAGATGGGAAAAGGGAATTTGAGAGAGAAAACATTGGAGGAGGCTAGGGTTTTAAGGGTAAAGAAGAGGGAATGAAAAGGGAAACAAAGGGTGAATGGGTTATGTCACAGCATTAGGTGTTTTAAGAGATGGCTTTGGAACACATGCAAGGGGGTGGAGATCGTGTGCCGTAGCATGGTGCCATGACATTGTTCTTGCTATTTGCCATGCGTTATTGGAGTTTGCACTTGTGCCGTGGCATTAACCTCATTGGCTTCTTATGATTCCTTTGTGTTTGCACTTGTGCCATAGCATGGTGTCATGGCATTGATCTCCCTATACTTTTTTCTTTGTAATTGGTTTAAGCTTGTGCCACTGCACCTTGCCGTGGCATTTGAGCTCTCTGACTTCCTTTTGCTCACCTTTCTCCATTGTAGTGATATGTTTCATGTTGAGCATCTTGCATGTTGATGTAGATGGATCCAAAGGTATGCTAAACCCTGCCACATGATAACTAACATGTTACTAGATAGTCAATTGAATTGGTGCATAATTGAAATTAGGACTTAATATTGAAACTAGTGTGACTGCTAAGACTTAAGTACACTTAAACAAAGACATATTACTAACAATTCAGATAAGGCTAAGAAAATCAGAAAAGAGAGTTGAGAGCTTGGGTTGCCTCCCAAGAAGCACTTGGTTTATAGTCTCAGCCTGACTGTGATTGACTTCAATCTTCTTCCTTGAAATATATGACATCTCCACTCTTACTTTCATGCTAATAGTATGGCTTGGCTCACTACTCATTCACTTGAAATATCCTACCATCATGTGTCAGCATCTCCATTGCTCCACAAGAAAACACTTTGTTCATGGTGAAAGGGCCACACCATCGTGACTTCAGCTTTCCAGGAAACAACTTCAACCTGGAATTGAAAAGCAAAACTTGTTGGCTGGGTTGAAGTTCCTTCTTGATGATGAGCTTGTCATGCAATTACATAGTTTGGTCTTTGTAGATCCTTGCATTATCATAAGTTGCATTTCAGAATTCTTCCAACTCATTGAGCTGGAGTAGCCTTTGTTTCCCTGAAGCTTCAAAATTAAAATTTAACTTCTTCATAGCCCAAAACACCTTGTGTTGTAGCTCAACCGAGAGATGATAGGCCTTTCTAATATGGTGACATGCCAATTGGTGTCTTAAATGTTGTTCTGTATGCCCAAAGCGCATCATCCAGTCTCCTAGACCAATGTTTTCAATTCAGGCCAAATGTCTTTTCCAGAATTTGTTTGATTTCCTGGTTTGAAACTTCTGCTTGCCCATTTGCCTAAGGATGATAAGCAAGGCTCACTTTGTGTCTCATGCCATATCTTGAAAGCAAGTTGTTGAACAACTTATTGAAGAAATGTGAGCCTTCATCGTTGATAATTGCTCGTGGTGTTCTGAATCTTGTAAAGATATTTTTCTGCAAAAATTTTAGCACTACCTTTGCATCATTAGTGGTCATGGCTACCACTTCCAACCATTTGGAAACATAGTCCATTGCAAGAAGAATATATAAGTGACTAAAAGACATTGGGAATGGTCCCATAAAGCCAATTCCCCAAACATTGAAGATCTCCACCTCAAGGACATTTGTCAATGGTTGCTCATGCCTTCTTGAAATTGTGCTTGTTCGCTGATAGCGATCACAAGTTCTCACAAACTTGTATCTATCTTTGAAGAGTGTGGGCTAATAAAAGCCTGATTGGAAAACTTTTCCAAATGTCTTGTCAGTGCCATGATGGCCCCCATATGGAGATGAGTGGCACTGCTGCAATATGTTTTGCGCTTCTTCTTCTAGAACACATCTCCTTATGATTTGATCAGCGCATCTCTTGAACAACAAAAGCTCATCCCAGAGATAAGTGATGAGTGAATTTTATTCACTTATATTTTGTATTTTCAAGCTTAATTCCAAGCAATCTTTGATTCGTTTTATGTGAATCTCACACATTTTTGTTGTGTGTCTAGGTGAGTGGAAGAGTGGAGAGAAGGAGAGAAATCAAGCTAAGTTGAAGCACCAAAGCGGCAAAGGAAGTTAAGTGTAGAAGCAATGGAGCAGAGCTGAAGAAGTGAAGTGGCTGACTGGACAGTGAGGTGGCACCACCAGCACCAGCGACTGATCAAACCCTAGATTTCATATTTTTTTAATGTGCGGAATTGCTACATTTTTAGCCTTGTTTTTAGCAGTATTTAAGAATCCTTTCGAGAATTCTTAAGAGAGCTTTTAGAGAGGAGTTCTAGGTTTTCTTGGCGACTACTCTAAGGAGATTTTGTGGAGCAACAAAGGAGGATTCAAGGAGAGCGAAGGTGATTCAAGAAAGCGACTTGCAGTATGATGTTCATCATGAAGGGAGTTTCTTTTATTTTCTTCATAAACTAATTCCTTCTTTCTAGGGTGAAGATGTAGCCCTTTTTGATGAACTTTGTTATTTAGATTACTGATTATTTAATGCAAGTCTATGTTTTTATTCATGGGTTTTATTTTAATCATTTGATTTATGTGATTGCTTGATCACTAGTTTCATAAATCTTATTGATTGTCTATGCATGGTAAGGCGCACACCTAATGCACAACCATGAGCTTCCTTGAATGAGAAAAGTAGAAGGTTAAGACGTACACCTAACGCACAACCACTCAATTCTACTTGGTTCATAGTTCTTGATCGTAATGGGTTTTCACCTCAATTATGCTACACACCATAGGTAATTGGAATGAGTGAAAGTATTTGATTTAAACCTGCACACCAAACCACAATAATCATATCTTAGAAAGAACGAACCCAAGCAAGCATTGAATCCAATATCCAAATAGCAAGGGGAGTCATTAAGTGATGAAATCTAACCCCTAGACCTTTACCTCTTTCAATCTATCCTAAATTACCTGATAGCCATTGATTTCTGGTTATCTTCTTAGTTTATTATTCACATTAGTTCAAACCAACAATCCATCTTTTCAAAGTTAGTTTTAGTTAATAACTTAATTTAATTAAATCAGTTGACCATTCTCTGTGGGATCTGCCCTTGCTCACGCACACTGTACTGCTATACACTCGTGCACTTGCGAAGTATTATAATTTGAATCATCAATAAGCCTTGACATCATGTAGGAACTAAACCATCAATAAGCATTAACATCATGCAAGAACTTCTTTTGCTGTTGTCATGACAAGTTGGGAGGCAAGGTTCCACATGCAATGTAGTTCACAAAGTCTGCAAACCATGGACATTTTCCATTCAGCACAAAACGCTACTCATTAGGGAACTTCTCTTGAATTTTAGTTTCCTACGCTGGATGCTCCAACCTGGATAAATGGTCAGCTACCACATTTTCACTTCTTTTCTTATCTTGAATTTCCAAATCAAATTCTTGCAATAATAGGACCCACCAGGTCAATAAAGGTTTGGCATACTTCTTTGCAAACAAGTATCGAACTACATGATCAGTGTGAACAATGACTTAGGTACTAATGATGTATGCCAAAATTTCTCTAATGCGAACACCACTGCCAACATTTCTTTTTTGGTTGTAGTGTAATTTCGCTATGCTTCATCCAAAGTTTGACCAGCATAATAGATGGCTCTGATGACCTTATTATGATTCTATCCAAGAAATACTCCCATTGCAATATCACTTGCATCACACATGATTTCAAATAGTCAGTCCCATTGAGGCATCACCAAAATTGGAGCTAAAATTAGCTTCTCCTTTAGTGTCTTGAATGCTTGCAAGCAAGATTTATCAAAATTAAAAGGAGTATCTTTTTCAAGGAGATTGCATAGAGGTTTAGAGATTTTCGAGAAGTCCTTAATGAATCTCCTATAGAATCCTGCATGGCCAAGGAAACTACAAATTTCTTTTACACTAGATGGAGGTGGGAGTTGCTCAATTACTACAATCTTTGCTTAGTCAACTTCCATTCCACAAGTTGACACTTTATGTCCTAATACAATGCCTTACCTAACCATAAAATGACACTTTTCTCAATTAAGAACAAGGTTAGTCTCTTCATATACCTACAAAACAAGAGACAACTTATGCAAGCATTGATCAAAGGTAGAATCAAAAAATGAGAAATTATCCATGAAAACTTCCATAACATTCTCTATCATGTCATGAAAAATTGCCATCATGCATCTCTAGAAAGTGGCGGGAGCATTGCACAAGGCCAAAGGCATTCTCTTGTATGTAAATGTACCATATGGGTAGGTAAAAGTTATTTTCTCTTGGTCCTCTAGGGCTATCACAATTTGATTATAACCCGAGTAATCATCAAGAAAACAATAATAATCATAGCCTACTAAACGGTCTAGCATTTGGTCAATGAAAGGCAACAAAAAATGATCCTTTCTAGTGGCTTTATTCAACTTCCTGTAATCAATGCATACTCGTCATCCTATCACTATTCTAGTGGGTATCAATTCGTTGTTCTCATTCTTAATCACTGTCATCCCACCTTTCTTTGGCACACATTGCACTGAACTCACCCATTCACTATCAAAAATAGCATAGATAATACTTGCTTTGAGCAATTTTAAAACCTCAGCACATACTACCTCCTTCATTACAGGGTTGAGTCATCTTTGATGCTCTCTAGAAGGTTTTGTAAGAATCTTCCACTAGAATTTTGTGCATGCAAATGACTGGGCTTATACCTTTGATGTCTTCAATTGACCATGCAATGGCCGATTTGTGTTCCCTCAACAATCGAAGTAGTTTCTCTTCTTCCAAACTTGTCAAAGAAGAAGAAATGATCACTAGAAATGTCTAATCATTGCCTAAGAATGTATATCTAAGGTGATCCGGCAATTGTTTCAATTCCAATGCAGATTTTACTTCTTCCACAGCTGGTCCTTCCTCTAACACTTCCACTTCATTTCTGACTCTCTCTTGTGATCCTGTCTCTAAAGCTGAGACTTGTTCTCTGACTTCCTTAGAACCTGTCATAGTTTAGCTAACATAATTTGTAATGCAATTTTCCAATGGATCATGAATGCAGTCATCATTAAAAACAGCATTTACACATTCATTCACAATTTCAATTCTGTTGCAAGTGCTCTTTTCAACTGGATAGTTCATTCCATGGTAAATGTTGAACTTTACCTCTTATTTATTGATTCTTAAGGTTAACTCACATTGTTGAACATTAATCAATGCTCTTCCAGTTACAAGGAATGGTCTTCCCAAAATAAGAGGCACTTCATGGCCTTCTTCCATGTCTAACACCATAAAATCCATAAGAAAGATCAACTTATCCACCTTCACTAACACATCTTCTATGATTCCCCATGGATGGGTCAAAGAACTATCTGATAGTTGCAATGTTATAGTGGTTGACTTCACTTCTCCTAATCCAAGTTTTTCAAAAATGGAAAGAGGCATTAGATTAAAAGATGCACCTAAATCACATAGAGCTTTGTGAAATGAAGAATTTCCTATAGCACATGGGATAGTAAAACTCCCTGGATATTTTAGTTTCTGAGGAAGTTTCCTTTCCAATATAGCGTTGTATTCTTCTATCAACTTCACTATCTCAAACTCTTCAAGCTTCCTTTTCTTTGACATAAATTTCTTCATGAATTTTGCATAATTCGGCGTTTTCTCTAAAGCGTCTGCAAAAGGAATGTTAATGTTAATTTTCTTAAAGATTTCAACAAATTTGCTGAATTGATCATCTATCTTTTTCTTCTAAAATCTTTAAGGAAAAGGAAGTTGAGTTTTCAAAATAGGAGGGTTATCAAAAAATGAAATTCTCCCTAGGTTAGAAACTTCCTTGTTTGGTTCTTCATTTTTTTTCTTCCTTCATTTTTCTTTGTGCAACTTGTTGATCTCCTTCATGCGCGACAAAAGGTGTTTCCTCTTGCTTCTTTGGGGACTCCAATTCTTTGCCACTCCTAATGTTACAGCACTGCATTGCTCCCTTGGGTTCTTTTCCGTGTTACTTGGAAAATTACCCTTGTTTGAACTGTTGGAAGAGCTTGCTAGCTATCCAATTTGTGTCTCCAATGACTTGATAGAAGAATTGATGTTTCCCATGCCAGTTTCTATATTATCCAATCTTGCTTCATTTCTTGAAAACCTTGTTCGACTCTTAGTTACAAAAGTGGTCATAAGATCTTCAAGTGCTGGCTTCTTTGCTAGATGAGATTGTTGAGGAGGTTGGAAACTAGGAGAAGGATTTATGGCATTCCTTAGATTTCCATATGAAAGGTTTTCATAGTTTCTCCACCCTATATTATATTGATTCTGCATGTTGTTTCCACGATAGTTGTTGTAGCCCCTATTGTTCACAAATTGCACCTCTTCCTTAACTTGATCCGCAACAATGTATGATCCAACTACAGGAGAAGATTCCCTTATCAATGAGGCACCCTTTGATAATGAATTGGTTATGGCGATTTGATGAGTAACAGATAACATTTGTGCCATGAGGGTTGTGATAGGATCCACCTCAAAACAACCAGTGACCCTTCTAACCATATTATGTTCATTGGGCCAGGCAAAGGTATTGGATGTCATTTCTTCAAGAAAAGAATAGGCTTTTGCTATAGTCTTTCCCATTAGTGAACATCCAAAGGTAGCATCTATAATCATCCTTCTGTGACCATTCCATCCAATGTAGAACAATTGGATTTAAAGCCACTCTAGAAAACCATGTTGAGGACACCTTCTAATCAAATCCTTGAACCTCTCCCAGCATTCATAGAGTGACTCAAAGTCCATCTGTTTGAACTGTCCAATCTCACATTTGATTTGAATAGTTTTTACAGGTGGGAAGAACTTTGTTAAGAATTTTTCCACCATTTGAATTATCCGATCTCACTTTTGATTTGAACAGTTTTTGCAGGTGGAAAAAACTTTGTTAAGAAATTTTCCACCATTTCATCCTAGGTGGTGATGTTTCCTGGATGAAGGCTCTGCAACCATACTCTTGCCTTATCCCTCAAAGAGAAAGGGAATAATCTCAGCCTAATGGACTCATCTAGGACACCATTCATCTTGATTGTATTACTAATCTCTTTGAATGTGGCCAGATGAACATTTGGATCTTCATTTGGAGATCCCTCAAACTAGTTTTGTTGCACCATATTAATCAAGGAAGGCTTCAACTCAAATTGTTGGCATTAATTGCAGGGGAGTATGCCTATGTTGTTATCATTGGCTAGTAGTTTGAAGTAGTCCTTGATTGCTCTTTGATGATCTGGGTCCTCCATTTTGTTGGATTCAGCTCTCTTTATTTTCCTAATTTCTCGAAGAGTTCATCCAATTTCTGGATCAAAGGGAGTTAACTCAAACTCCGTGGGATCTTGCATGCATTGTCAAGAGAGTAATCAAAATTTAGAACAATTACAAATGAAAGAAAAGAAAATTTCAAAATGAATAATCAGAACAACTGAAAACTCTGAATTAAAACTAGAACTATCTCATAGCAATATTAGTGAAAAAGTTAAAACATTGCCTGTCCCCGGCAATGGCACCAAAACTTGTTCACTTGGAAATTCATACCACAAGTGCACAGCGTCAAATTTTATAATAAAATGGTGAGTGAGTATCGTCTCCATAGGACTGGTGATTTTAATTAGCCACTAGCTATTGCAGTGCATAATTTCAATTTTATCTGAAAAATCAAATAATACAAATTTAACTAAGGACTATCAATGAGCAAGGTTTTGTTGGGAAGGAATCAAGGAAAAGAAGCTCTAGAGGATCAACTTCACTTGTATTTCAATCGTCGGTTCATCAACTTATTACTCATTGAGTAGATTCACTGATTTATAGACTAAGAATCCAAATGCATTTAACCTCCTCTCCCGAGTGATAAGCTAAATATCTATTATCAGTATGCTAATTTCAACATCCTTACAAAAATTGAAATATTAAGAATGCATTAAGATGTATGGTTCCTTTTGAATAATCTCACATAACCTAGATGCTTTCCCAAGTCATCTAGCATTACATGTCATCATATTTAGTTCTCATTCAAAATTACCTCTCCCGAGTGTCAAATCCTAAATGTAATATCATTCAATAATTCACTGGATTGAAGGCATTACCCACACAACATCATAAATAAATCTTTGAAATATATTCAATAACATAACTCATTGTTAAACCATGACTTCAACATAAGATCCATCTTCCCTCTAGAAAGAGAGGTTTAACCACTCATATTCAAATCAAAATATATAACATTACCATTCAACATTGTCTAAAATTCGAATACGAAGCTTTAATCCAAGTACAATTGAGGAATAGAAAGCAAACAATGAAAGATTCGAGAATGAAAATGAAAGCAAACTCTTCCCCTTTAGTTTCCCTTGCAAAAAAATAGGCTTGTAGCAAGACTATCTAGGGCGACCTTTCTTTGCATTTTATACTCCTTAGTCTTTTTACAGCTTTTCCAAGAAATCCCAGAAGATCTGGCATCATTTGCAACACTTTCAGAAAATTGGAATCTGTGTCTCTAGCTCCAGTGCCGCAACACAGAACCATCTAACTACTAAAATTTCATCACTATGCCGTGGCATGGTGCCACGGCACAAAATTCATGTTTTGAGTATGTGCCGCAGCATAGAGGTGCCTGTCTTCATGTAATGTTTTATTTCCTATGCCGCAACACTGTTCCTCCTATCCACATATGTTTGATGCTTCATGTTGAGTGCCTTCATTCTTCATGCTCCATTTCATCCTTATTGCTCTGTTCCCCATCTCCTTTGCTTACAATCATACATAAACATTAAACATATTAAATCAACTAGAAAATAACTCAAAGACATACTAAAAGATAGCTTGAAAATGCATAATATAAGTGAATAATATTCACTTATCAACAAACCAATAGACGAATTACTTGAAATACTTCGTCTACGCCTTGCAAATTCGTTTACAGCACTATACAGACAAAGTCAATTCGTCTACTGTGAAGAATCCTCATCTGCACCAACAAGAGTTTTATGTTACTTATAAGAGACAAACCACTAGACAAAGCTACTTTGTCTGGTGAAAGAAACTCTGTCTGATGAAAGAACTTTATCTGGCGAATAATAAGAAAAGAACTTTATCTACACCTTTACAATTCATTTGCTACTTATAGCAGATAAACTAGAAAACAAAGTAAATATGTTGTAATAATCTCAGGCAAATTTACAAAGATGAAGTTGACTATCATATGGATCTACTCAAAGATAATTTGTCTATTACTTACAAGCAATAATCTAGGACTTAATCAGACAAAGTCCTCAAACAAACTATGGCTGAATCACTATGGCATATCATGATGAGTAGAAACTACTTTTACCAAACAATGCTAGTTATACTCTCCAGTCAAACTTTCACTCAAAGCAGATCTTATTAAACACCAAAAAAATTGAGCTTAGCTAAAGATGGAAAGAAATTCAAAGGAAAATAGTTTTTTCTCTGATAAAGATTACAACTCTTAGAGGTTACATCCCTTAGAGCTTAATGAGTGTCTTTCCAAAAGAATGAAAGAGTTAGTTATGCAAAAAGTCTTTATCTGGTATTTGCTAAAACTAGAAAGACATCTTCAAGGTCGGAGCTCCAGCTTTCCAGCTAGAATGAGTTTATCAAGAAGATAGCTTTTCAATGGGAGAAAATTCAGAATGGTCTTCAACATTTAATGAAAGCCAACTACCTCCAACAAACAAAAATTTTTAAAGCAATATAAAGGTAGCGCAGTGTCAATGAAGAGGTTGAGAAAGCTAAGAAAATGATGAAAAGGAGAAAAGAGGTTAAACGAGTAACCTCTCTCAATTAGACCAATGTTTCCTCCAAGATAATTAATCTCTATTACGCTGATAGATGATAAGCCTCAAAGATCTATCTCAATCATATTTGTAGAGTATTGATATCTAATATGATTCAATGAGTAATCATTTTATATGTGTTTTTAAACTATATAATTAAGCGTAGTAAAAGAGGTAAAGTGATGTACATATTGAGTGTTGTTAATCAGCTATATGAGTTTGTGGTGAGCTCAAGAAAACCACACTATAATGAGTTGTTAATGAGCTCTGAAAAATCAACAAATTTGCTAATGATCTTCGAAACAAGTGAGTTTCCTGGTGAGCTCATGAAAACCAAAGTAGTGTTGTGAGCACTATGTTGATGCCCCCTGGAGCTGAAATGTAGAAGAGTGTTGGGATAACTTATTTATGTCACTTGAAGCTAGAATCCAGAAGAGTGTTGGGAGCACTAATGTATTTCATTATAATTGATAGTGGAGCGTAAGGTAAAATGATTATGCTCTTGGAAGAGTGGCCATAGGGATGAGGTGCCCAAATCACTATAAAAATTATTTTATGTATTGTCTGCTCGATTGCTTTACTTTGCATACTACAGTCTTATCATTACATTTCACATATCATTACACACACAATTATCTGCCTGAAATAAAGAATGAATAAGGTGAGATGAATTTGTGTGTGAAGTAGACACTATGATTGAACTTACAATAATGAAAATCTCATATGTATTACAATATCATTTTTGTTTAGCACATTAATTTTTATTTGGCCATAATTTTTATATATACTCAATTTACCCCTCTCCTCTATAGCTATCTACTACATGGGACCAAGACACATAACTTAAAATTCATTCATGACACTTGCCTAGTAATCTTATGAAACTCATGCTTCATTAATCTCTTCATGAAGTAAGAATGTGTGTGTGTATGCTTTGTCGATCTCATGCTACATGCATGCCTTTTAATCAACAATATGCAATTCAATGATTCTAATGATTTTTATAAAATATTTCATAAGCTTGATTTTCATAATCTCTCTCCTCTAATATAAAAAACTTTGTCCACCTAGATCTATAGGTCTTTTTTAAGCTTTTAATAAGGCCTTGGGTTTTGTTAACAAAAGAAAAGGAATAAGGAATTACAACGTAAGAGATCATAAATAAGTTGTGCATAAACGTTCACTATCTATACTTATTATTTAGAGCTCTTTCTATTTTTATGGGTTGTATTACTATCATACCCCTAAACTTATTTTTATTTGAATTCATTGGAATGTGATCCCCCCAAGTGAAGGATTCCTTATTAATTCTTTTCTTTTTATCCCTTTTCTTTTTCTTTTGGCATTCTTCTTTTTAATTCTCTCAAACTTAATTTCTTTTGCTTCACTTATACCTCTCTAACAACCATGTGTATAGAATATGTCTCTTAATAGGTCTTTTCAGGCTAAAGGTTCTGGATGATGAGGCTAAGGGAAGAAAACTCGAATGGTGGTCTTTCACATACTTTGCATATGTCATTCTTTCATTAAGGCTCAACAGGGACACTAGTGACATAATGTACTAGGTTAGGTTGAAAGGCTCAAACTGATCAAAGAATACCTAAATCATTTTCAAATAAATATGTTATCTAAGATTTCACCTTGAGGGATAATCAAACAAGTTCTAGCATGCTCATGTTAATCAAAATATGGCACCGAATTTTCAACATTATCAACTAGTACATATACACTTCACATGATCATGACATAATGCGCTCAAAAAAAATCATCAAAGATTTATCACAAGAATCATTAAATCACAAGGTGGCATCTATCCTTCCTTCTAAATCATATGTAATGGCAATCAAAAACTAAACATATGTTAGTAATCATCAAGAGAGAATTCTATTCAATTTCAATGTTTTAGCATAAATTGCTCTTAGAATTTCATGGCTAAGTCCTCAAAAATTGAAGCTCATTGAAAAACTATAGCTAAATTCAAAAAATATTTGCCCAAAACTGAATTGTAATTCTCAAATATACCCTCAAATTTAAACTAAATATTATCCTCAATGTAAAAGAAAAATTTTCATAAGAGGGAAAAAACTTCCTTGTAGGGGCATGCTCTCCTCTAATGTGGATGACGGTTGCCTTTGATGGTGGAAAGAAACTTTTGATGGACTCAAGATGGGATTATCTACAATCAAGAAAATAAAAAAAAACTAAACATAAATAAAAAATAAAAAATAGAACTAAAAATCCTAAGAGAAAAGAGATGAGAAGTAGTTCTAATTACAGTCTTTAGCTTGACTGGCTTCTTCTTTACTGAACATCTTTAAGGCGGATTTTGGCTTTTTGATGCTTTGGCTCTTTGAATCTTGGCATCAGCTTATGGAACTTTTTAAGTACACCTAGATCACACAATGACTTTTCAAACACAAAATTACCAATAGCATATGAAATTGTGAAGCTTCCCAAATTTTGAGCTTCTAAGGCAACTTTCTCTAGATGATGGAATCAAACTCTTTAGTTAACTTCAAAGTTTCATAATCCTCTAGCTTCCTTTTGTTTGCTAAGATCTCCTTCAAGAATTTTGCAAAGCTAGGCATTTGTGCTAAGGCATCTACAAAAGGAATGTTAATATGCAATTTTTTAAGCACATCAAGAAATTTGAAAATTTATTTATCTATTTCATGCTGCTGGAGTCTTTGTGGAAGTGTTATTGGAGGAACACATGGCTTGGGATTATCTAGAAAAAACTTGCTCTTAACTTGTTGTTATGGTTGTTTAGTGGCTTCCTCTTATTTTTTCTATGGGAGCCTCTTATTCAACATCTTCTTCTCCTAACTGCTTGCCACTTCTTAGGGTTATTGCCCCTTTTCAATTGTCACCAGGCAAAGAATCTTGTTATGTTCTTGACAATGTATCTGCCAATTGACCTACTTGCCTTTCCAAATTTTTTATTGATGTTGCTTGGTTATTAAGTGATGCCTCTTGATTTTGCAACCTCATGTATGTGCTATTCATGAAGTCTTGGGTGCTATTCATGAAGTTTTGAGTACTGCTAGCAAGTTTGGTGATTATGTCTCCCAGATTAGACTTCCTCTCTTCTAATTGCTTGAATCTTGTGCTCTTCATGAAATCTTCAGTGTTACTAGCAAGTTTGATGACTATCTCTTCTTGATTGGATTTCTTCTCTTCTGGTTGCTTGAATTTTGGTGGTGCTCTCATTATATTTTGATTACTCCATGAAAAGTTGGGATGATTGCACCACCCCGGATTGTAAGTGTTGAGTAGGGGTTATTCTGCTATCTGTGAAAATTTCCAACAAAGTTAGCATTCTCATTAGGTTGTACAAAGGTGTTACTTACCCAACATTCCATGCTAGTATGTCTTCCAATGCAAAAGTCACAAGTCACTCTTTGAATTTTCTAGCTAAAGCATTCATGTTGTCAACCTTTTGCTTTAGTAATTTAAACTGTGTAATAAGTGCAGTGAGAGTGTTCACTTCATGTACTCCGACTGGTCTCCTCATTAATAGCCTCTCATTAGGCCATTGATAACTATTAGATGTCATTTCCTCCAAAAGAATCAAACTAAACACATGAATTAGAAACTAAACACAAAAGAAAAACCAAAGTAATATCAACCTTGATTAGTAGTGATATTAGTGTGTAATTCCACTAACTCCCCAACAATGACACCAAAAACTTGTTGGGTCTCATGTAACTATACACGATCATAAGTAAAATAGATAAGGTGAGTTAAGTATCATTCCCACAAGGAAGTATATTATTACACACTCCATACTAAACTTATATTAAATCAATATTATTTGATTGAGTGAATTGCAATGGATGTTATAAAACTAAATGTAAACAGAACAATGAAGTAACATATTGTAAAAGCAAAGGAAAAAATATCAATGGATGAAATATCTATGGATGAAACTTCACCTAGCAAATCCACTTATGTTGATGAATTGCACTGAATAAATTATCATTCCTCGCATTATCAATCAGATGTACTAAAGTAACTACCACCCTTTCTCAAGTGCTATGGTAGGTGTGCCATTTAAAGTGATCTATTATGTCTCCATGCAAATCCAAATCAATAAACCCTTTATGCTTATGCATCCATGTGTGATGTATGTGCTCAAATGGTCATACTTATATGGATTGCACATGTACAATGACTATCTTTAAACTTCATTGCATCAAATATTTTTCAATTCAAGAGTCTATTACTAATTCACTCTCTCTAGTATAAATTAGGAATCTCGAATCATACACATGGTAGCTAATCACGTGCACACATTAAGCATAGAAAAGAAGAAACAATGAGGAAGGAGATAATTAAACTCAAAAATCAAGCATTAACATAGGATTCATTGCTAAGATCCTTCTAACCCTAGATAAAAGAAATTTAGAACATCATATTTGAATTAAAACCAACTTAGTAATTGATGAACATCATCATAATCCAAGTTTCTATGTTTATTTCAAAAATAATAGATGAACTAAAAAAAAAGAAAACAAAATATTCAAGTTGCAGGCGCTTTCTCGAAAGATCTCCCTTGCTCCCAAGCTTTTTTTCCTTGTCTCCTAGCCAAAATCCCCCTTTTTACTATGTTTTCTCCTCCTTAAATAACCCAAATTAGGGTTATTTTATGTGTCCATATGGTTTTTCAAAGTTCCCTTGTGCAAAATATTAAAATTGCTAAAAATAACATAGATTTTCGCACTTGTATGGGCACTGCGGCACCCAAATTGCTTTCCACAACTTGCTTGTGGTACTATTTACTGGGAATAACATTTGGTATTTTAGACATAATATTATCATACAATGTTATAATCACTTGATTATTGAATCATTGAAAAAATAATTTCAAAGTCTATAACTTTCATGTTGAACACATTTTCCAATTCAACCTCTGAATTGTCAAAAATTTAATACAAGTTTTGCCTTTATCATATTAAGCAAATCTGAAGTCTGAGATAGTTGTAGTGTTTTAGCCATAACTTCCACCTTTGATCTCCAAATTATATGATTCTTGATTTATTGGATAGGTAACATGAATGGATAAAACTTCTATGTTTAACACTTTTCTTGAATCAGTCTCCATATGTACTGAAAATGGCTTTAAAGTGATGCCTTTCATCATCTTTAATAGTTTTAACACCTAAAACAGAAACTAACTCCATTAAGTGAAATATATAATCAAATCCAATGAACTTAAATCAATTAAGGATCCAAAATAAGTAAATATAGGTATTGAAACATGATAAAATATGAGCTTATTAGCTGATAGTGTTATGAATTCAGTGATATATTTTGATTAACATGAGCATGCTAGAACTTATTTGATTATTTCTCAAGGCAAAATTGTAAATTATATGTTTCCCTAGAAATGATTTAAGCATTCTTTTATCAGTTTAAGCCTTTTAAGATAACCTAGTACATCACTATTACTAGTGTCCCTATTGAGCCTTAATGAACGAATGACATATGCAAAGCATGTGAAAGACCACTATTCAACTTTTCTTTCTTTAGCTTCATCACTTAAACCCTTTTAGCCCAAAAAACCATGATTGACCTAATAATCTATACAAATGGTTGTTAGAGAGGTATGAGTGAAACAAAAGAAGATAAGTTGGGGGTATTGAAAAGAAAAATGTCAAAAGTAAAAGAAAAGAATCAATAAGGATTCATCCTTCAATTGGGGGAATCACATTAAAATGAACTCAAACGAAAATAAGCCCATAAAAAGAAAGAAAAGAGCAAATAATAAGTAAAGAGAATGAATATTCATTTACGAATTCATTTATGATCTCTTACTTTGTAAATCCGTATTCTTTTTCTTTTGTTAGCCAAACTCAAGGATGAGCTTAACAAAGACCTATTAATCCAAGTGGATAGAGTTTCTCCATTAGTGGAGAGGGATTATGAAAAGTAAGTCTATGAGATTTTTTATGGAGATCATTAGAATCATTGAATTGAATATTATTGATTGAGAAGCATACATTTAGCATGAGATTAATAAAGCACACACACAATTTCACTTCATGAAGAGATTGATGAAGCATGAGTTTTATGAGATTACTTGGCAAGTATTGTGAATGATTTTTGAATTATGTATACATGTGTAATTTTTTTGGCATGTTCTTGATTGTTTAAGAGAGATTATCCTAAATGTCTCATGAAATATAATTGTTATTTTGCTCGAGGATGATCAAAAGCTAAGTTTAGGGGTATTTGATAAACTCGTAATTTATCATATTTTAATACCTAAATTCACATATTTTGGATTCTCAATTGGCATGATTTTATTGGTTTATAATCATATTTGATTAAATATTGCACTTAATGGAGTTAATTGTGTTTCACGCATCAAAACATGTTAAAAAGAAGTTGAATATGACAAAGGCGTCACTTATAGACAATTTTTGGCATAGATGAAGGATGATTTAGAAAAAGTATTCAACATGAAAGTTGTAGCCCTTCAAATTATCTTTCTAACACACTAAGAATAATGTGCTTTTAACATCATATGAGAACATTATGTTAGGATTATTGTATGGTTTTGATAACAACAAAACTTATCTTAAGATTTAATTTATGCTAATGATGCTTCCAGTATAGAAAGCTTGAAATGTAGAAAGATATGCTTGAAATATATGTGCTCTTTTGGAATATTATTTATGAAAGCATATATATCTTCGTATAAGTCTAGAAGGGAAATTATATTGATCCATATTATTTTCAACCTTGTTTATCATACTTTAGATCATATGTTAAAAGTGTCTTAAAGGGATATCTTCTTGAATGAAAAAAGAATGAGTGCCTAAATGTGCTTATAGATACAAAATTATGATTTAAAGTATATATTCATGCTTTACAACTTATGAAAATTTTATATGGATAATTATATTATGATTTACAATGGAAAATACAATGAAAAATTCAATATGTGATTTATCCATGTTCTACAACTTGTGAAAATAATGTGGGGATTAAAATATTTTGATAAGTGTACTTTATAAAATATATTCTTGATATGAAAAATAAATTATGCTTAAATAATATGTGGATAAATTTATAATGAAAATGTCAAGTTAACAATGTAGCAAAAGTGTAAAACTTTTCAAGTGTAGGTTCATTGCTACAGTAAAATGCTATAATGTTGCTACAGTGGAAGATGAAGTATGAGTTAGTAGATGAAGTAACTAACAAATTGCTATAATAATTCGCTATAATAGCTTGCTATAGTAACCAACAAACAAAACATTAGACGAATTGTGATTTGGAACAGTAATAGGCTACAATAACCGACAGTCAACAGATAAAGTGGTACAGTGCTATAGAGATTTGCTACAGTAATTCACTATAGTAACCTACTATAGTACTGTCAAACCAAGCTAATTCATCTACTACTTACTTTAGACAAAGTAGTGCTACAGTGATCTACTATAGTACCATGCTACAGTTGCTTGCTACAGTGAAATTTTGCTATTTTTAAATATAAAAAATTCAACACTCTGCAGCAGTTTATCTTGCAATAATATTCTTCCAAGCAGTCCGCAACCTTTTTGAATTATAAAAATAGACAATCCATTGAAGGAGAATGAAATGCTTGAAGGTTCTAAGCGCTAAACAAAAATCAAACATCAAGAACTCATTCAAATTTTTGAGTGCAGGACTGCAGATATTTACTCTAACCATCTGCCATATTTCAGAAAGTTTGACTTACAAAGATTTCAAAATATACTCAAAGATTTGAATCTACGTACTTTATTTGAAATCTCATACTATCCAAAGAGACAATGAAAAGGCAGCAGATGAAAGAAGTTCAGAGAGAAAAACACATTTGTCTGAAAATAAAGAAGCTCAACTTCGTCTGAAATCAACTATGGATAAAGTAGGAGACGAAGAGAGTTTGTCCAGTTAGAAAGAGACTTTATTAGATATAAATTTTAGATAAATATAATAAAACACCCGTCAAAGTGGAGTAGCTAAATCTGTCAGAATTTATTATCTTCTTTCCAAAATTGTGAATCAAGTCAGAGCTCCAGCATCTCTTTATTCGTCAATTGCCTAAACCAACTATTCACCTTATTCTATGTCAAGGTTGGCATTACAGAATAACTATGAGCATATAAGAATTAATCAGAAGATGGCATTTTCAAATGGGAGATTATCAGAATAATCTTCTACATTTATTTCCCACTCATCTACTTTCGTCTCTGCATTCAATGAAGATCATTTTTCACCAACGGTCAAGTTTTCAAGAGAGCTATTTAAGGAGAAGAGGTGGGACGATTCAAAGGTGATGAAGGAAAGCTTTTCAAATGTGCTTAAACTTATACAAATCCTTTAACCCATGGCCAAGAGCTTAAATCATTATGTATCTTTTATGCGCTTAAACTGCATATCTTTATGGCCATTAGTTTACATTTTGGGAAGATTTTTATATGTTATTGGAGTTGTAAAAGATATCTAATCTTCCCTTGTGTTTAAATGTGTATTAGTTTCAGGTTAAACTAAAAACTAGTGAGTTTATGATGAGCTCAAGAAAATCACATTGTATGAGTTGTTGGTGAGCTCTAGATAACCAACAAGTTTGCTGGTGATCTTTGAAACTAGTGAGTTTCCTGGTTAGTTTGTGAAAACCAGAAGAGTGTTGGGAACACTATGTTTACACCCCTTGGAGCTGGAATCCAAAAGAGTGTTGAGAACACTTGTTTATGCCCCTTATAGTTGAAATTTAAAAGAGTGCTAGGAATACTTTTATATTTTCATTATATGGGATATAGTGGAACCCAATACACAATGAGTGTGTGCTCTTAGAAGAGTAGATGTAGGGATGGGGTTCCCAAACTACTATAAAAATCATATTGTCTATGTGTGTGTTTGCTTACTTATTTTATCTTTCATGCACTTCATTATTTTTATTATCTATCTTATAATGCACCACCCATATTCATGAAAAGATGGAAATGTTTAGGGGTTAAGTAATGAATTTTTACATACCCAATTCACCCCTCTCCTCTTGGGTTAAGCCATCCTATGGGAACTAACACATTATGGTCGAAATACTGAACTTATTTTTGGTGACCATTTTGGGCAACAAGTTGGTGCCGCAACACCCACAAATGTTACAAGTGGATAGATTTTGGGCACTGCAGTGCCCCGTAAGTGTAGAAGTGCATTATTTTTGGTATTTTGTGTATTTTATGCGCAAAATAACCTTGGGAATCCATTGAAGGTATAAACAAACCCTAAATTGGGTTTTTTAAAGAGTTTTTAAGGGAGAAAGAGGGCGTTTTAGTGCTTTTAGGTAAGGAGTTCAAGATTAGAAGTAATTATGGTGCAAAGCTTTAAAGAAGAATAACATTCAATCAAGGTTTCATTATTTTGTCTTGTTCCGCCTTTATTATTTGGATCATGCTTAGAATACTTGGAATTGTTTTTGACATTATTATGAGTAGCTAAACTCCTCTTTCTAGAGGAGAGATGGATCTCATGTTGATATTATGGTGTGATTAATTAGTTATATTATTGAGAGTTTTATTGGTTTATTTATAATTTTTTTTAATGCTTTCAATTTATTGACCATCTATTGAAAGATTTTATATTTGGGATTTGACACTCAGGAGAAGTAATCCTGAATAGGATCTAAGCATCATAATATGAAATTCTAGATGATTCGAGAGAACTTTTAGATTTTGTGAAATCATTTAAAAGAATTACAGATCTTGATGTATTCTTAATCTTTTGATTTTTATAAGCACATTTAAATTGGGATATCGAGGATAGATACTTGACTCGACATAAGGGAGAGGAAGTTGAGTGAATTAGAATTCTTGATTTATAAACCAAGAGAACGATCAATATATAATGAGTTGAGAACACCATGATTGAAGCATAAGTGAAATCAATCATGTAGAAATTTCCTATCTTGATTTCTTTTCACCAAAGTTTACTTACTTCTACTTCTTATTCAATTTCTTAATATTTGATTCTCCAAATAAAGTTAGAATTATTTGCTATAATAGCTAGCGATTAATTGAAATATACATTTCTTGAGGAGATAATAACATTCTCATTATTATACTATTAAACTTGACACTGTTCTCTTGTAATTGAGTTCCAATTAACAAATATCAACTTAAGGAAATTCACAAATAGAAAATGAAAAAAAAGAGATAACACTTAAATCATGTTTCTTTGAGAGAGAAGGGGAAGCATTTATAATCCTTCAAAGCTTACTTGAATGCTAATGATATTCTCTTTTGTTGTTGAAGAAAGCCTTGAGTAAGATATGAAGAATGAAAGCTTTGGCTTTGAGTTGCAAAGAGATTTAAAGATTGAGGCTCAATAAAAACTTGTAACCACTATCTTTTGAACGTCCCAAATTTACTCCCTTTATAGTAGGAATTAAATTCTAGCTACTAGGGTAGGTGGAGCTCATTGAATATAATGAAAATGTTCAAATTTTGACCTTTTAGAAACATCATGACTTTAAACATTTAAAATTAGCACTTCAGACCTCAGATCATGGTGACTCTATAGCGTTCATAACGGGAAGTTAGTGTTTCAAAAATTTTGAAGTTAACTTCACAACTTCTGAGCGTCGTGTATCTATCAACGCAACGCCTTCTTCATTCTTTAGAACTTCTTAAGTTAAACTTCAAAACTTTTAAAAATTGGGTGCCTTGTCAGTTACCATTGTCACATTTCTTCAAAACTTCTGAAGCTCTTTTTAGATCTTCAAAACCTCAACTTTGGTTTGAACTTCATTCGAGCAATATACTTCAGATCATCTGAAGCTAATCTTTCAACATTCGAAGTTCCTTATGGCAACTGACAATTTCAACGGTTGTTGTTTCTCTTCTAAAGCGTGTTCATCATCTGAAGTATCATCTAAAGATCTTATGAAGAGAGTCCCTTGCTTCCAAATAAACTTGGATTGTTCTTTTGGATGTCTAAAGCATGAAATTCTCCCTTTAAACATGCTCTGAAGTTGCTTTGAAGCTTACAGATGTAGCTTTTAGATCATCTGATGGCTTCTATATGTTCTAAAATTCATAATTTGAACCTAACTTCAAATTGTGTTATTCCATTCTTCTGAATATTGTGAGCTTGGAATGTGTCAACTTTTTAGCCTCTAAATATTATTCCAAACTTCTAAACTGTCATTTTATACTATTGCAAAATTATAGACTTCTTCTGAAACTTGGTTCCTATGAGACTTTGGCATTCAAGTTCTAAAGCTTCCTATGTCCTCTGAAATTTGAAGTTTGAGTTTTTCTTCTTCATCTCTACATCTTCTATAAGTTCCCTTTGAAGGCTTGGATGCTTCTTCTAACGCTGCTTCTGAACTCCGAAGCTTGTTCTGAACTTTGAATTTGTTCGCTGAATGTTTCCTCTGAACCTTGAGATACTTCTTCAAAACTTATTCTTCATTCTTCTAAAGCTTCTGCTTCCTTCTGAAACTTCCCATTAAATTCAGAGTGATTCCTATGAAACTTGTAGATGTAACTCTAGAACTTCTAAAACTTGCTCTAAAGCCTTTGAACGTCCCTCTAAACATTTTTGCATCTTCTGAAAGTCTCTTCTAAATTCAGAAATCTTAACAACATGTTATTAACTCAATTTAAGTCATCAACCAAGTTTTGTTAATCATTAAAACTATACACTTGACTCAACGATAAGGATCCCTACAAAATATGACCCTTTGAATAGGGAAGTGGGCCGTAGCTTGGATTCAAGCTGCCCCAAAAACTGTTCAACTTGGACATTCTTCACTATTTTGATTAGATTCGGATAATAAATGATTGGATTAACCTAAAACTTATTCCATTAGACTAGAAACTATGAGAACTATGATTTGGATGGTAAACATGTCCAAAGGATACCAAATAAGGAACATTTTACGGGCCCCATTGTGGAATGACAGTTTATGCCCAAAAATTGTATGGCCAACAGTCCATCTTCAATGGCTCAGATCAAGCCACCCCCATGTCTGTTTAAGCTAAAAATTTGTAGAGTTGCAAACTAATGGTTTAATTTGACAAATTCATCCATAAAGTAGTCAAAAGATAGTCTCTAGTTAGTTCTAGAATCATGTTGCTAGAAATTGTGAATTTTTTTCATTTTCTTAATATTATTGGCTTCTTTCCATTAATAGGGTCTAAAAATGATAAAATGATATCTCTAAATGTTATTATACATATTGAAGAAATTGAATAATAGGCAGTTAACAAAGTTAGTAAATCAAGTGAGGAATATATTAAACTCAATTATGCTTAGAATTTTGAAGATTTTAGCAACCCTAATTCAACTTTGAATGAATGCCTTGACTAGTGCACTTGGATTTATAAAGCAAACAGTATCAACTTATAGATATTAGAGTCTACTTTCAAATAAAACAAGTTTCATTTGAGTTGGAGCTCCCTAATGAGAGATATGTATAGAGGAGTGTAAGCACAGAATTTGATGGAAATAACAGAATTTGTATATGCATAAAAGTGGAAAAGCCTTATTGATGTTATATTTTCATATTTATAGTAAAATAGGAGAGAAAGGAAAGAAGATCCTAGCATGAAAGGATCATTAGTAAATACAACAATAGCCTTCGTACATTAACAATAGTAGAAACTGAGAGCAAAATCCCATCCAAACTATTTACAAAGGCATTCACTTGTTTTAAATTGTATATTTTCTCATACGCTATGTTTCAATGATTTTTCTTGCGAAATGTTTTCATATGATGTAATGTTGGATTTTAATTAGAATACAAATCATGCTTACCCTTCAATGAGTTGTGTAAAAATCAAAATATTTTATATTGTCATCTTGTTTTCTAATGGTTTCATTTGAATTGATATGTTGTATAAGTTATGCAGTAGCTAAACTAGGTTAGCTAAACTAGGTTAGTGCTGGTGTGATCATTGAGCTTAGGACTACATGGATAATTGAGTGTAGCTTTTATATGGCAATGCCCAATTAGAGTCGTGCATGACATGCATGAGTTAATTGTGTATATAATGGTATGGACATGAATGCTTTGTAATTTAAAAGTAGAAATAATCATATGGTGATTAGGTCCTAGACTAAAAGATTTTGGAATGAAATAAAAAAACTACTTACTAACTTGTTAAGCTCCTATCAATTTTATTTTAGCATTTAAGCAAGAAAGTGAACTCCACATGATGCCAAATAGCCAAAAAGAGAAAGGGAAGTCAAGTACAAGGAAAGAATAAGATCTTAATAGTGTTGGGTTGTAAAATGCAAACCATTTAAGTTGTTTACCTAATGTAAAGTTAAATGCTTTTATCTAGATCGCGACATGTGAATGGTTGTAATAACTGGGTATATTTATTTAAATTATATAATTTTGTTTATTAGCTTCCAATGCAATATATTTTTAGATTGAACAGGTATATAGGTCACCCTACCAACCATGATTTTTAGAATATGGTTTAGTAGGCTACCATATGTTCTAATTACTTTTCTAATTACTCGGAGAATACTTATTGTGTGTGAATATTTGATGACGTCTTTGTCAATGTGTATTGTATGTGTGAATATTTGATGATGGCATTAGACAGGGTGTCCCATTATCTCACTTGTTTGAATGTTTTTTGAAAGCCTCTCATGCCGACCTAATTGTAGTTTAGGTTGACATGCAATTCAAATTCTTAAGATCTTTTGTTTTCATTTAGGTTGAATATCTCGTGCGTAGGAGAAATATTATTCTTGTGGCATTAACAACGTGACATTCTCCTGTTGGCATCGCATAGGAGATTCGGACTTGTGGTCAGGACAATCTACTTTGAATGATTAACATGTGGAGTTAGAAAAACAAAAGCCATGCCAAGTTGTCAACTCTTTGTTTGATAACTGTTTCTAACCAATGTTTGATAACTCCAAATGGGTTTATAAAGCAAGGACCCTAAATTTGTTACATATTTTTGGGTCCAATAAGGAAAAGGATTATCTCTAACTTGGGTGAAAAGTGGGCCACATAATTTTCATTTGAATCATCATACTCGTCCACATAGTTTGTAATATAATATATCCATTCAGGTTAAAAATCACTTAAATCAAACTGTTAAATACCCCAACGAGAAAAAACCAATATTAATTAAAATATTTAAAAATATAATATAGCCTGCTTTTATATTTTAAAGCATTTTATGATTCATTTATCTAATTATATATATATATATATTTAATGATTTAGATTATTAATATAGCATAATATAAATCATTTATAATCAAAACAAGATTTCAACTGTTCAAACATTTTTTTAACATTTTTCTTCATTGTGATCCACTGATTATCTAATTTGATTGATTTTTAAAATAAATCAAATATATTATATTCTAAACCACGTGGACTGGTGCCATGATTCAAGTTTCTAAATGATATTATTTTTATATTAGGCTTCTGGTTTTCCTCCATTTCAAGGTTTTTATTTTTTATTTGTTTTTCAAATAGCTACGTGTTTATTATTTAGAAGAGGAGTAGAAGAATAAACATAGATGACAGTTAGCAAATAGACCTTAGGAGTTGCAGGCTGCTTCTACACTTTCCAGCCGTTTGAGTTTAAAAAATCAAAATTTAGCTTTGATATTGTAGCCTTTTCTTTGCACATCTCATAATCGTAGGATTATTTTAATTTTTTGGAAGCTATTTTTCGTTTTCACTTGATCTTAATATTTGGTTTTGATAAACCGAACGAATACTGCATAAAATATCGGTTTGGGTAATGTAGAATATTTTACAGATGAAGATGATGAATACCATCTTTTTAATGGAGAAATTTCTTTTAAAAAACATCATAGTATGCCCAAAAACCTTATATTTTCGTTGATGAAATAAATAACATAATATGTGATATTTTTTCATGAGCAGTATGATAGAAGCTGAATGCTTTGTTTTTTTGAAAAACTATGAACGTGAATCGTCACAACGTCTTATGCGTTTTGGTTCGGCTTTTAGTTTTCCAAATTCCAACGCTCACGCATTATGCATTCATGTTTTCCAACACTAGCACATTCCGCATTCCTGTTTTTGATGTTTTTCCGACGCTCTTATTCACTCTACTTCCAAGGCAGGTTAGTTTTGGCTCGGCTTTTAGTTTTCCAACGCGCCGCATTACGCATTCATGTTTTCCAACGCTCACGCATTACGCATTCATGTTTTCCAACGCTCACGCATTACGCATTCATTCACTCTACTTACAAGGCAAGAGAGCTCTTTTAACTGAGATTACAGATAGTCTGTTTGCCCAGCATCCTACATACGACGACATTCAACTGCGGCTGTTTTGTTTCTGATTCTGTTACCGGATTTAGGGAAGCCACTCAAATTTTTCGTCGAGAGGATCATTGAAATGGCGGTGAGTTTTGGGAAGGAATGCTGGTGTCTGAATTTGGCTATTCTTAGATTTTTCGCGAACTTGGAGCGGTTCTGGGGAATTTGGGTTGGAGTTGTTTTTTTTTTTTTCCGGGCGTGTTTCCGTTTTGTTTATGTGGATAAATTCGCTTTTTTGCGTCTTGGGATGTTGGTTCTTGTTGGAATTTTCAGGATGCGGGAAAGAATACTTTGGCATTTGGGCTTCTTGGTATAGGTGTTTTTGGGTGAAGGATGGATGTTTGGAGAAAATGTGGTGCTTTAAGTGCTCGCTCTCTCTCTCTCTCTCTCTCTCTCTCTCTCTCTCTCTCTCTCTCTCTCTTCGTTTTTGCTCTTTCTTTGGTAAGTTATGTTGTTGGAGTTGGTTTCTCCAAGGAATGCACTTGATTTGAAGAATTGTGTGTGGCTTAGGCATTTTGTTGTTGTTTTTTTTTCATTTCAATGGCTTTTGGATTTGATTTCTCCTGAAATTATTCAACTCGAGAAAATTTTGGACTTGGGGTTGTGGGTTCTGTGTGAAAGCTTAGATTTTTTTTTTTTTTCTTGATTTCAGGGAACAAGTGCTTTGATGGAAATTTGGAATTCAATAAAAATTGACTGACTCGTGTATTTTTAAGTAGGTGTTGTGCGAAAAGTTGGCTTTCTCACTAGAATGGTTTTCTTGTGTGCGTAGTTGGGGATCTCTAGCAATTACTTTTTTTTTCAACTTTGGTGACAGATGGTATTTCTGGATGTTGTGAAACTTTATTTTCATAATTTTTTCTCAAAATGTTGTTTACCAAATTGCGTTTTATTGAGCAGTTGGGTTGGATTTGTTGCTGTGTTAATACAATTCTTACTAATATTGAGGATAAGATCTTTAAAGTTTGGTTGGGGTAATTTGGTTGCTGGGTCCTTAGCAGGGAAGGATTTTTAGGTTTATGTGTTCTCTATTTAGTAAGAAATGATGCATTTCGATCTTGACTATCATTTCATATGGCTGATTTTGGGTAATTTAGGTTGTTTTTTGTGGTTAAACTTGTACTTTTGTAGTTTGCATCTAAGGAGATGCTCTTGCTAATTTTGCTGTGGTTCAGCTGTTCAAAATAGCTTTAGCGAGGTGTTCTTCAGGGTGGGTTGATTTTGAAAATATATTGCTTCTATCTATTTCTAGTGCATTTTTGAGGGAAAAAGGATTTAGAAACTTTCACCATGGTGCTATGCAATAAAGCCATTAGCTGGTGCATTTTCGCCTATCAAACACGATGAACTGGGCACCATAGTTCAAATTAATCATAACTGCCATGGCAATGAATGTCCACGTAGAGTTCATTACACCATACATCTGTCCCCATGCTCCAACAGTCTAACATATAGACAAGCATAACAATCTGGCACGTTCAATCTGTCTATTGGGATTGGAACACTATGCATACTTTGCCCACCAAAAGCAATGGGTACATAGGAACTGTCATCTAAAATTTACTGCTTCCAGATCCAAGTCAAGAAGTTTGATTTTCTTGAAGACATGTTACCAAATTTCTTTTTGTCAAAAAAGCCTATCTATTTTATCTTTGTTCACTTTATGGGTGACATCATTACTTACCCCTTTTCACTGTTTTTTACTTTTCCTTTTTTTTCCATCTCTTTTTCTTCAAACGAAACACATTCGAAGTGGAAAAGCAAAGTGGGCGTGAAAGATGTTAATGAAGGGGCAAAGAAAAAGAGCACAGGAATTGCCAATGATTCTAAAAATGATCAGGCAGCTAACCGACCAAGGAAAGTAAGGTTTGCTGATGAAATCATGGTGTTCCCACTTCCTAACTGTGGACAACGTCCATTAAATGTTCATGAAGACAGCTTGGTGCAAGGTAAACGGTTCACCCCAGAGGAGGATCAGATGGTTAGGGATGCTGTTCTGAACTTCATAAAGGTTAGCTATCTCTACGAGGGATCTTAAGACTGTAAAAATTCCTTCTTATGATGATCTGTGGTATTTTAGTATATACACTTGTGTGCATCAATTTTTTTTCAAGAATATATGAGTTTCCTGGTAAAGATTTATGGTCTTTGTAGTCCATGATAACAGCAACAATAGGGAAATGTTTCTCATCACATTTTAGTTATGGTCTTGCTGGAATTATTCATTAACATTTTCGGATTCGCTCACCCTATTTTGCTGTTTCTTCTTAGTAGTTTTAATATCTTCTGTTACATACAAATGCCGTATTCATTACATCTGCTGGATTATTGTCTGTAATGAAATTGAGGGTTTAATCAATATAACATTCTGAACGATAATTTTAACGATCAATATTGTATTCAAAATCATAGAAGATCAATGTTCATATTAAAAAGTAGATTTATAAAAGTAGAACGGATGTAACCAAAAAGGAAAATTTCAGAGATTAGGATCCTACTTTGCCAAATAATAACTTACAATATTGGTCTCCATATTCACATGATGAAAGGATAGCAGGTTGCATGTTTTGATTGGATCATAATCTTATAGGTGAATAGTAAGGAATGCTGAAAGAAAGTTGAATTGCATAACAGAACTCAAGAGTATTTGTAAAGGTTTGGAATATAACCAATGAAGTATTTGCTCAACCTATTTTGCTGTTTCTGTTTAGTAGTTTTAGTATCTTTTGTTACATACAAATGCTATATTCATTACATCTGCTGGATTATTGTTTGTAATGAAATTGCAGGTTTAATCATTATAACATTGTAAAGGATAGTTTTCATGTTTGATATTGTATTCAAAATCGTAGAAGATCAATTATTCATATTAAAAAGTAGATTTATAAAAGAACAGATGTAACAAAAAAGGAAATTTCAGAGATTTGAACCCTACATTGCCAAATTATAGCTTACAATATTGGTCTGCATATTCACATGATGCAAGGATAGCAGGTTCCATGTTTTGATTGGATCATAATCTTATAGATGAGTAGTAAAGAATGCTGAATGAAAGTTGAATTGCATAACAGAACTCAAGAGTATTTGTAAAGGTTGGGTGAGTAACCAATGAAGTAACTCACGTATTTGTGATCTCAAAACAAGATAAGGGCGGTCCAGTTCTTTCTTTTATTGTTTTTCATATTTTTATATTGTCAAACAACTTGATATAAATTTAATTATGAAATTATACAATGCAACTGTTAGGGAGTGGGTGGCAAAAAGAACTTGATCAATGATTTTAATCCTAAGATTTATCCTGTTAGATTTGGAACCCGTAGAGCTGGTTGTCCACATCCTACTTATTCCTTTTCTATAATTACCAAATAGTTTATGAAAGCAACTTTTCAGCAATCTTTTTATTAGGCTTCTGGATTGGCTGGTTAATTGTCATTCTAGAAGAGGTAACCTTTTTGGCTACATGAACTCAAGCTGATGATGGTCACAACTGCTTGGTCCATTTGTGACATGGCATATTCAGGCCATTGCAGCAACTAGAATGAGTGATCACCATATCATGATAGGCACGCCTAGGGTATCGTCTATGTGGATATGAAGCCGAAATTCACTAAGTTCCAAAAACTGCATATTATATTGCGTGGTGGTATTCCCAAAGTCCCAAAACAAATCACAATCAATGCCAAGCCCTTTCTTAAATTCTGATTTCAAGCTTTTAATGACTCTAGTGGATTTACTGTAAGAATAATAAGTTTTTGATGACTCTATCAAAGTTACTGTAAGCATGACGAAATAACTTAATTTCTATCAGTAAATAAGTATAAAACTAGACTAGGAAAGAATCCCCAATTATGTCAATTTGCTGATCTGTTTAATGCTTTGGCTGTTAATTAGGATCTTATTTGGAAATCTGTCCTCTGTTTCACTTCGATTTGGTTGCTGATGACATAAGAAATATCTAAATTTGAGATAATCTAAGGGTTAGTGTCATATAGGTAGGATAGATATGTGAATTAGAGTTCTGAAGAGAGAAGTGGCTATCTGGTTTGATCATCAATGTGGGTGAAAGAGAGTAAAAAGAGGAAACTGGAGGGATCACACCTTGGTTGAGGATAGTGCAGTTTATGGCAATCACACCTAAGTCTACTCTTTGGAATGGCTTGAGAATTTTTTCTTCATCATCAATAATGGGACTGTTGTTTATAACAAAGCTATAGTGAAACCTATTGTTGTCCTTCTTGCAATGGGTCATGACTCATTCAAATAGTTTGGTTTGCAGAAGCTTGGGCATGAATGAAAGTTAACAAAATGGCAATCAGAGAGGACTATTTTTACACCTATCAGCACTTTTGTGTCCTACAACTGATTCATAACATAAAAAAAATACAAAAGAAAGCTATGCAGTTACTAAGCCTAAAAATCATTAAATCTCATCAACTTTAGGGTTATAAAAGTGCTTAAAAAAGATGCCATTGTAATTAACCATTGATCTCAATGGAGATTATTAGGGTTTGTTTGGCCTGACGGTATTTATTAAGCTCATTTTAATAAAAAATGCGGTGAGAAAAAAACTCCAAATCAGAGCTTCCATGTAAACGTAAAAAACCGGCTTTTACGGTTCCAAAAAGCGCGGTGAAACCCAGCCAAACACTCGGGGAAGCACTTTTATACTATAAATGTGCTTTCAGCGCTCGTGGAATGCAGGGCCAAACAGGCCCTGAGACTGTCGAAATAACAGCTTTTATGACTTTTTGGTAGTGTCTTTCCCCTCCATCTTGAAGATTATTCATCTTGGAGTTAGTTGTCAAAGTTGGCCACATTTCACCCTTATAATGTCATGTTTTGGGCTTTTAGTCTTGGAGTTTAGTTGTCAAAGTTGGCTATATTTCACCCTTACAATGTCATTTTTTGGGTTTGGTGTTAGTCGATGCTGTTGCCCTACATGTCAAAGTAGATGAAGTTGGCCATATTTCACCCTTATAATACCACTTTTTGGGTTTAGTGCTAGTTGATGCTGGTGTCCTACGTGTCAAATTAGTAATGCAGTTTAGGATGAATTTCCTTGTTTCCTCTTTCTCTTCTTGACATGTCATGGTGTTTTAGCTGTTAACATCTGTTTATTTCGCAATGTTGAATTTATGGACATGGATGATAGAACCGCTGATTATTCTTATTCATTAATCATTATGGATTGATTCACATCTAAGTGTGGATATCCTGAGGCATCATCAAATGATCTCCAATGAAATTTTTTGATGTGATTATATCATTACCTGTTTATTGATTATTATTGAAAAGGTATATTGGTGTTGATTTGCACACAGTTTTCCTTTGTAATTTAGATGATGTCCTCTTTGGCAAGTAGATATCTTGTAGGTTTCCTATTTTATCTACAATGCCATTGTTCAACTCTTTTCCTGATCTTTTTTATGAGCCTTATTTAATTATTCGATTAATCTTTTGTGAGATCAATATGCGTATATTAAGCACATCAATTATAGTTTCCTTTTGGACTTAATATTTTAGTAGACAACATTTTAAGGAATTCCTAGCACATCTGATTTGATTTCACAATGCTTTTCAATTTATAATAACTAGCATCCAGAAAAATAAAGTGACCAGCATTGCTACTATATGAGAAATTGGTATAGGGAGCCATGGTTTATTCATAAAGAATGTTGGATGAAGAGCTATAACTAGCAAAGTAGGCATGCAATCTTTTGTTTTGAAATTAATAATGCCCTGTGTTCTTGCTCTGATTATTTGGTCTCATGAATATTAATGTCAATTACAAACACCACAAATTTCATAATATCTCTGCTGTTATTCCTCAGTGGACTGATGTAAGATAATCATCAGCTCATGATTATGGTCAATAAATTCACAATAAGATCATTTGCAACATATCAAATTTTGAAAAGGCCAACTTACCTTTATTCTGTGGTAGAAGCCTCTCTTTGAACATTTCCTTTAATTGTAACTAAGCTAGAGTGGGTTGGCCATGAGATTACCAATCTGATTAGTTTTTTGTCAAAAACATGCTTTTCCAATTACGTTTATAGTTATAAAATATTTCTTTCCAGTTTCATCCATCTCATTATATTGTATTGCTTTGTTTACTCCGTAGATTCCTTGAATCATCAAAAACATTGAGATTCATGTTGCCATAATAATCATGTTGGTAGGAGTTTGTGATTTTCATTCTTTGGCATATAATCATAGTAATATAAAGAATCATGGTAGTGGGAGTTTTGTGATCTTCATTCTTGTCACACTGAAGTAAAATGACCAAGTGAGTGGGAATGAGTACAAGAATCATGATGAGAGTAATCACACGAGTCATATAAAGACTCCAAATTGACAACATTTCTTAATTTGTACAGTGGAAAATTTACAAAACAAATTTTCTTCCTTTTCTTTTTTTTTTTGTTTTTTTTTTTTTTGGTCACTGATTTGGTTAGAGTTATTTTCCTAGATTGGATAACATTTGGAAAAGGTTTTTTTTATCATTCTAGTTTGAGCATTTAGGTTGAGGGATGTTGGCAGTTTTGCAAACTAAATCTTCTAAGGTATTAATCAGTGGAAGCTAGGGAAATTGGAACGGTACGGTTCTTGAAAATTCTAGGGCATGTTGGGAACTTTGGTAAGGTTTACGTAATCTGGAAACAAGTTATTGGCAAAAGAGAACTTTTCTTCTCCATTTTATGCAGTGATCCAAATAGCCCTCTTGGTTTGGATTAGTGTTTTGAAAAATGATATTATCATCGATAATATCGTTTTAGGTCCCCGCCGATACGATAAATGTACTAAAAAGAAATTATCTATGGTTTCCATAAATATCGATATTATTGGAGTTAATATTGATAATATCAACTTTATTGGAAATATTATCGATCTTATCATAGATAAATCGAATTTATCGGAAGAAAGTATTGATATTATCGTGAGTGCATGGGAGATAATATTGATTTGGACATTGTCTTGCCTCTTATCCCTTTGAAATTCATTCTATCTTCAAAATCTCTATTCTCATACAATATAGGAAGATTTGAAGCTAAAGAAACTCAGATATGTAGCATTAAATCTGACTTTTTTCATTCAGATGTCCAAAATCCACATAGGCATTAAATCTATTCTCATACACTTTTTGTGTATTTGTATTTATCATATATGTTTCGATTACTCATTCAATGGTGGCTTTTTAGGTCTATATTTTTGTTCAAAATATGTATTTATATTTTCAATAATGTATTAAAAAATTTCATTGAAAATTTCTTAATTTTTTCTATTTTTTATTTTTTTGATAAAGTTCCCAGGAAAAATGATAATGTATCTGATGAATTCAATAATATCTTTTTTTCAAAGCCACTGATAAATAAGTATATATCTATATTATGAACACCAATTTGGATATACATGCATGAAGAACATCAAAAAGGGAATTAATATGCAAAATTATCCCAAAACTTCCAAAGGATGGATTTGGATTTGCTTCTAATTGGAAGGCTAGGGTTTTCTTTACCAAGTTTAAGAATTAGGTTTTTTAGAACAGGAAGTGATGTTTTGGGTTGATTAGAGCATTGATCCTTGCTTTTTGATTGCCTATTTTTTCCTTTTCATTTTCTTTGTAGGTCCATAACTTGGGTGAGAATGGTGTGGATATCATCATGAACAGTGGTCGGCATAGGAGACTTAGAGGCTGTTGGAAGGAAATAGGTTAGCATGCCTACTGATTACAAAATTGATTATCCGTGTTAGTTTGAAATGAATCTTTCCCCATTTCTTTTTATAGAATTGATCAACTACAACTGATTATTGGTTAACTTTTTAACCAGCTTTTCATGGTCAAATGTGGAATAAACGTTTTACAGGTTCAACATTTTTTGTCATTACCATATAGCTGGTTTTAGGTGTTCTATTGCCCTTTTTGTGGTGAGTGACAGCTTGTGCAAATGATTACACCTATTAATTTGAAACATATTTTCTTTCCCTTCAAATTTTTAGAGAAATGGTTACCTACTGATTGTAGGTTAACTTCCTACCAGCTTTTCATGGGCAAACGTGGAATAAACTTTAGCAGGCCCAACAAATATGATCGTTACTGCTTGAACCATTAATTGAGAACCAGTTAGCAGGGAAAAAGCTTGTGTGACAACGACAATGTACTCAACAAGATTTTTCTTGGAGGCAGCACAATGTTTAACTTATAACTATTCCACATAAGTACAATGGTGCATTTACAGTCTTCAACTATTTATCGACAAGAGATCTTCTGGCCTTGGATCACTTCTCTATATCGTTTACTTGGCTATGGACTCTACTATAACTGTGTTATTTACATTGTAATTATTTGGATCATGTCAACTCTTTTGTATAATATTTGTTTTATGTTGATGATTGCATTAATGTTTAAAGGATTGGCAATCTAATTGTGAGAAACAATCCTAACAGCTGTGTTTGAGTTCTACACAATTTGGTCCTGCAGATTCCAATACATGGATAAAGGGATAAAAAAGCATGATGAATGCAGAAAAGATAGGTTTGGCTGTGCAAAAAATAGGCTTGATTATAGAAAAGATGGGTCAATGGAAAAGATAAGTTTGACTATTGGAAAGGTAGATTTGATTAGGGAATACTTATCTTGTTTTGATGGGTGTACAAGGCATGTAAATGGAAAAGAAAGAACTTCTCATCCCCTTATGCCCCATTAAATGCTCCTTTGAAAGTTTTTTACTTCTATGATTATCGTCAAATGAATATACAAGGATCAGCAGTCTGTGAGTCTAATTTATTTTCACCTTTAATGGTTTTTGTTTCCATTAATTGGCAGGAACGAACTTACCTTGGAGGCCCTACATGGCTGTATATTATAGAGCCCATATTTTGTTTGAGGGTTATGGCAAACATGAATGTGATTCTGAGCATGAGATAAAACCCTCCAACAAAAAAATTTGTACGTCATGTTTTTAATTTAAAACATTGAATTTGTTTATAGTAGGTGTTTTTCTGTTCTTGAGGTTGTTTGATTATCATGTGTTTGTTCTTTTGTATTGGACATGAGACAGGTCATTGGACTCAAAATGAGTACCAGAATTTGTTTGATCTAGTAAACAAGGATTTGAGCATTAGAGCTCATCAGGGAAAGATCAATCAACTTGGAATGGTATGTGGTTTCTTTGGAGTATGCTTTTAATGTTTAATATTTGCTAACAGATGGCTATGATTGTGGATATCTGTGTTGCACCCTCCAAATGAATATTTACTGTCATCTACAACTTTGATTTCTTGGTTTGGCTATATCCGCTGAATGAAGAATTTTGCTTATGCTCAGTTGCAAGATAATATTGGTTGGGAAGCCATCAGCGAGAAGTTGACCCCTCGGACCAAGATGGCTTGTCGCAAGAAGTGGTAAAATTTTTAAACTTGTTGTCATGTTTTTGTTGGAGATTTGCTACTAGGGAGATTCTATTATGCAGAATTTATAATATTTATGTAGTGTGCCATTATCTGATGTAATTTGTAACAAAACTGTTTAATGAAACGTAGACAGAAAAAAGAGGTAAGCTTCAATCAATTCTCTGGAGAAGTAATATAGATCAAGTTGTACCAATCAAATATGTCTGTAAGATTGGGTGTTTTAAGTGTCTTACAGATAAAATCTTTTCTAATTCATTTGTCAAGTGGTTTTTTTGTGTTTTACTGAGGTAGTCTGCGCTAATTCATTTATCCGCTGTGAAGCTACTTGCGGCCTTCTTGATTTGCAAATGCTGTGTCTAAATATTCCAGATTGTAGGGATGCATTCTTGTGTGTTTTGTCCATGATTCAAAGCCTTACAATGTTTCTTACCTAACATGTCTAGCTGGCAGCTCTGATTCATACTAATGTAAACACCTTCCGTGGAAAAGTAAAAACAATCTGCAGTTTGCAATAGTTGTTCCTACTGTTTGCAATATTCTTACTTAGAAATATCATGCAAGGCTTGGATAGTGATATATTTTATACAATAATTGGTTATATGGAGATTGCACTGCCCTGTGGATGTCCTCCCCTATATCTAACATGTTGAACCTCTAATTATAATTATGCTACACATGATTTCATTGCGTGATATCATGCCAGAACAAACTACCAACTGCAAATTAAAGTTCAGAGTTAAATCAGCCAGTAATTTGATATTCACTAGATTGTGGTAAGTTGGGACCCTTAAGAGTGAAATGAAATTCAGCAAATTTTTAGGTAAAGTAAGCCATTGATCTTCGGTATTTATTGGGATGTGGAAGGGAAGATCTTTGATTTATTGAGTGCATGACATTTTCATTTAAGCATAATTATTCCAGCGGGTTGAGTTGAATGCTTGTGAATAATGATTAATGCATTTGCTGAAGATGGAAGAGTTGGATCACTTTTCAATTTGCCTTTTATACATATTTGTGCACCCTCTGTCTGTGTTTCTTTATTTTATCTGAAAAAAAAGGAAAAGGAGATTTTATTTAAATCTTGGTCAAGTTTCTTTTGCATGGAATGGAGTTGGGTATCTCGACAACTTGTCAAAGTGTTCTTCTGCTCAGTAGATTTGATTGCTTTTCCAAAAAAAATATATGCATCAAATTCAAATGTTTTAAATTAATCATTGTTTGTCTGAAAAGATGAATCAATTTGCTACAATGTAACAACTCTAATTCTATTTAATAGCTTTCAATTTCTAACAGTATTTTCTTGCTGTTATAGGTATGAACAACTAGCACCATCCATGGTTAGTGAAGGGCTATGGGACAATTATGATGATCATCGGTTGCTACAAGCGTATTACTCTTTTTTCTAGTGATCTCTTATGGGATGCTAAATTTGTTTCCATGCTGTATCTATTGCTGATGCATAATGAGTAAACACTTCTGGTTACCTGATCATCTTTGCCTTTTCTTCTTCTGTCAGTTTTATACTATTTATTTGCTTTTATACTGATGTTCTATATCTATCTAGATGGAACCTATATGGTTGTAATATTTTTTTATGCTGTGTAAAAAGTTTGTTTTTGTTGTATTATCATATATATGGATGGAAGTGTTTGCAGTTATAGTAGAAATTCATTTCTTTGTATAAAATGTGTAAAATAAGCTTGGAATGGGTTGGCATGTGACGGCGGGAGTGGAATTTACTATGTGAAAATTTGGGGGCTCCTTAAAGCCAAATGAGCAAAAGTTTTTGTAGTAGGCTTTGCTTGGGTCAACCCATAGAACTGGAGTGGATTTCCACTTCTGCTCTCTTCAATTGTTTAGTTCACCTTTGGGGGCTAGGCTTTGAGGTTAGGGACATGAGATCATTGGCTTGAAATTAAAAACAGTGATTGTGATGCTCAGCTTGAATGTGATGAACAACACGTATGCATTAACTATGACCATGTATTTATGTGTTAATACCATGAAAAGTATCAATGTTACTAGGTTATCCCAAGTGAGATGTCTCTATTTTCCATATATTATGCTATTCGCTGGTGAAGTTTTCTAATTTCTGCAATTGTATTTATTTCATTTTATTGATTTTATTGCCTAGGAAAGACCATTTCAAGGCCTCTCCCTATTTATTCTTTTGTAGATAACCCCTGGTTTTATTGTTGCAGGCTTAAAAAGTCTGATGCTTGTTGTTTGATGGATGTTGGTTGGGACAATCTTCTAGAACACAGGTAACTAATCAATGCTTTTCAGATTTTTCAAATGTATGTACTGCTCCAGTGTTTTGTCCGTTGGGTTTTTATTCATTGATTTATTCTAAAGCGGTTGTGGCAGACTAAGGACTCTGCAGTGTAAATTCACATTAAATGCGCTGAGTTGCAGGTCATTCTCTATGTGATACAGTATTCTTTTCCTCAAGTCAACGCTAATTTGTTTTACCAAAAATCCCCATACCTCAATAACATCATACAGAAGTTATCATCTCTCTTTCTATGTGATACAGTGTTCTTACCCCCCTTTTACCTTAATAACATCTTGCAGCAGTTATCATCTCACTTTGGAATTATAAAAGTATATTTGGAGATAATACAGTTATCAATACCCTTTTTTTTGCCCTTTTTTGTTTGGCATGGGTGACATGGTACTTCTATGATAATTAAAGGTATATTTGTCTTGGAAAACATAAAAAAATTACAACGAAATTTTTTAAGCCTTTGTTTTGCCATATTTTGTTTGCCAAAACCAACTTTTACGGATGATCAAGTTCATCAGTTTATGTTCACCAGATGATGGCTCCATCACCATATGTTGATGCAGTTTAGGCAATGTAAACAGATTGCATTGTAGTATAGCTAAGAAACCAATGGTTGCATTTCTATCAGAATATTATAATATATCGTGCTACTGTTGGTATCAATAGCAAACTGATTTGTTGGATGAATTTTCCAGTCTCATGAAATTGATCGAATGGGTGATTTTTCATAATGGGGGTCCAAAGCCTAGAATCTAACTATACCTTTAACTACGAGAGTTTTGCTGCAAATCTCCAAAGACCTTAGCTATTTTTAGTTTTGAGTTTCAACATGTCCTAAGTTTCGATCCATCTTGTAATTTTAATCTTTTTCTTTTATTCTTTTACAGGAGTGGAGAAATTTGCCTGAAACGTTGGAAGCAATTGACAAAATGCATAGGTGGATACACAATGGAATTTATTGAACAAGTAGATGTACTTTCATCTAGGTATTGCCTGGATATGCCCGAAGCTGTTGAAGCTTTTGAATTAAAATAGAATTTGAAAGATAAATGTGGTTATGGGAGACGAATTTTGTTTCTTCTCGGGAGGATGCTTGAGCTGAAATTTTGAAGTCAAAGAAGATTGTTAGACAATTCTTCTATTTTTTGGATTTGAAAAATATTAAATTTCTCAAAAGTAGTATAAAAATGATCTCGCTATCATTTACAGTGGTAGTTGTGTTTGAGCCATCTTTCTTCCTTCAAGCGATAGTTGGGGGCCAACATTTACAGTTTAAGAAAATGATCTTAAGATTCTTGTATCGACTATAGGATACTATTAATATTTTAAGATAGCGTAAGGTCTACTTGGTAGCCTGATTTTGCTATCATTAGTGTTTTGCCAACGTAATCCTCAACTTTCTCAAAAGTGCTCATTTGTGTGTTTATTTCAACCTTAATTAACCATCAACCTATGTGAGATATTCATGTTCTTGAATTATGGAGACAGGCTCTCTGGTGTTAAGAATCCAAATAATTTATTCCAATGTATTTTTGTGAAATCCACTAATTATTAGGTGCTCAAGTTCCAGATGGGTGCTGGTCAAATGCATTGATTACTTGGTGTCCTAAATCCAAATGCATTGATCAATAGGTGCCCAAATTCCACAGATGCAGCTCACTGGAGTATAATGAAATTCCTTAAAATTTGATTCATGGAATGCAATGACATCCGTCTAATTTTGAGTTGGCGATATAGTTGTTCAATGTAAAAAGGTTCCTTTAATTGAAGATACTTGATAAGCTTATGAATTGTGAAGCAACAGATATAGGGCGAGAAGGGAAGAAAGTGAAAAAGTAGAAACAAATCTAGTGGAAAGAATTAGAGAACAGAACTGGAACAAGCAACCCGTTTACATAATGAAAAGTACAACCCTAAAATTGTATCACAAATAAAATTGCCACTCAAATAAAATCTAAAATAAAATATTAAATTAATAATTTAAGCAACCATAATGTTTTAAAATCCCTGAACCAAATAAATAAGCCCTAAAATTTTTATGATTTGATCCTAAAATATGTGTGAATTGGGCTTGACGAATCATGATGCCTACCAATTTTTCTTGACTTGGGAAAAATTTTCATTGTTAAGAAAAATTGTGGTGTATATCCAAAAGTTTTAGTGGGCTAGACTAGAACCAGTTCCTTCATGGGAGTCCCGTGTCCATCCTCGCCCCACGTGTTAATTGACATAACTTATATTTGGTTTTGGATATGTTAAGATATGTTAAATGATTATTTAAGTTGTCTGATGCTATTAATACATCATCTATATAGATAATAAAGAAATCATAAGGATTGAATATTTCATTCATTATTCTCCATAATTTTGAGGGTGCATTTTTAAGCCTAAAAGACATTACATTCCATTCATATTGCCCAAATGGAGTAATGAATGTCATTTTATACCTGTCTTTTCTTTTATTTGGATTTGCCAAAATCTTGATTTCATGTCAATTTTAGAAAATAGTTTAGCTTTTTCGATTGTTTTTAATAAGTATCTTTTATTAGGGATTGAATATCTTATCCATTTTAATGCATTGTTATAGGTTTATAGTTTATTACTAATCTAGGGCTTCCCCTTTCGATTTCAACATTTTTATAGACATAAAAGGCAGCAAAAGAATATAGGGGATCCTAGTGGTTTAGAAGGTCTTATTAATCCTTTCCTTACTTAAATCTAGGATTTCTTCTTTACAATAGTTTTGTAATTCTAAATTCATTTGAATTGGTCTAGTTTTAGTAAGTATTTTATCTTTATTGAAATATTTTTTAAATGGTAGGCTTACTCGGATGAGTTTTTCTCGTTTAGAAAGCACTTAGTATATCTGAATAGGCTAAGTTTTTGATTTTTTCTTTTATGTGATTAATTTGTTGTTTATATATAGGCATTTATAATTGTAATGCTATATTTTTATAAGACAGTTCTTCTTTCATGTTTTTAATTTGTTTTTCTTTATGAATTAAATTTATACTTAGTGTTTTTTATTTTAATAATTTTATATTCTTCTCACAAGGTTTTGTTGTGAATTCAAAAGTTACTTCTTTTCGCAAAACATTAGTTAGTAATCCATATTGTGTTATTGAAAAGGGTTTTATGAGTTCTAAGAATGAAGTTCCTAGAATTATTTTCCTGTTTAAATTTCTAACTAATATAAAAGTGTTTTTCAAAATGTATATCATTTTTTTATTACTTTTACATTAGAAATTTTATATTTTATTTGTAATTTATTTCCACCTTCGCTTCTTTATCCCTCATTAGTTTCCTCATAGTATTTTCTAGGAATTAATTCTTCTTGAATATAATTTAAATCTACAATTGAATCTATTAAAATTAAGATGGAGAATTGATATTCTTCCTTTTTTTATATTTATTTTAGATAAACATTTTTGAGAAGTTAGAGTAGATATTGGTTCTAAAAGGTAGTCTTCATCTTGGTTTTCATTGGTTTTTGTGATCTCTTGCTCTTTATTTAAATTTTCTTATTCTAAGTTAATTTTAGTTTACGTTTTTAGACTTTATATTTCTTCTGTTATATGTTGGATTTCTCTTTTAGTATTATTTTGATGATTTTGAACTTCTTTTAATTCTTGGATATCTGATTTTTTAGTTTTTGGGTATTCTAAAGGTATAAATATTTCATCTAAGTCATATTTTTGTATATTTACTTCTTTCTTTTCATTTTTGTTTTTTATTATATTTTTTATTTTTAACAAATATTTTCTTTGTAAATCTTCATTAGATATTTGATCTGCTAGATCTAATAGTTCTGAAAATCTTTATAACTCCATCACTTTATTATTTATTAATCTCTTTCTATTTATATTAAGAATAGTGAAACCCGGGGGAACCTTAAGTCATGTATCCATTAAAAGGGTGTGAAAGGCAGATGGCCATAGTACCCTATTGGAGTAAATTGTTGACAATGATCCATTCTTAAGATAAAGAAGAAATAAATTTAGAAAATAATAGAACAATGGATTTATTTAGATGACAGATGTCTACAATATCTTCTTCAAAACGTTGTAGAGGAAAAGAGATAAACAGGGAAGAAGCATCAATGGAAAACATTAGACCAAGAACAATGAGTGATTGGAAAATCCTAAATGTACCTATAAGAACAATATACCAGGAAGGAAAATTTTCAAAATTATTTACACTAAATGTTAAAATAGTTCAACAAACAATACCTTTTAAAAAGAATTTTGAAAAGATTTAAATTTTAAATAAAAGCATGATAAAATAGTATAAAAAGAAATATGAATATATTAATTTTGGCCTAATTCAAGTAGCTATGAAACCTTTAAGTATAAATGGTATGAATGCCTCTGTATTAGTAAGTTTAAATGATTTTTGACATAAAAATTGGAACGACTCTCTCCTTGGGGAAGTTGAATCTAGTCTTAATGAAGGACCTATATATTTTAACTCATTCTCTAATTTCACCACAACTTCTCATCCCTTAGAACTCTTCAACAAAATGGAGTTGTGGAAAGAAAGAATAGGACAATTTAGGAAATGACAAGAACCATGTTGAATAAGAGCAAATTGTCCAAAAAGTTTTGGGGAGAAGCAGTTAGCATAGCTTGCCATGTGCAAAGTGTTGAGATTATTCTATGATTTTGATGACAATAAAACTTACAAAAGACTTGATCTATGCTAATGATGATTCTAGTATAGGAAGCTTGAAATGTAGAAATATATGCTTAAAATATGTGTACTTTGTTAGAATATCCTTTGTGCAAGCATATACATTTTGATATAAGTCTAGATACTTTAGAAAAACAAAAATCATCTTGATCCCATAGGTTGGCACAACTCATAAACCATATTTTTTTTAAATTTGTTTATCATTTTATAATGCCTTGGATCACATGCTAATGTGCCTTAAAGAGATATATTTTTGAATGTGTGCTTAAATAAGTTCATAGATACAGAATCAAGATTCAAAGTACATATTCATGCTTTACAACTTATGCAAATCTTATGTGGATAATTATATTATACTAAAAAATATCAAATTAATAAAGTAGCAAAATTACAGAAATTTCTAAGTGTAGAAATTTTGCTACAATGATTTTGCTATTGTAAAATGCCACAGTGTCATACGAAGTGGAATGAAGCTCAGACAAAGCTAAAGATGAAGTGTCATTTAAGACAAAGCTTGAGACGAAGTGCTATAGTAGTTGCTATAGTAAACTGCTATAATAAATTGCTATAGTACCCTTGGACGAATTGTGATTGTTATTGTACCCTTGGACAAATTGCCTAGACGAATTGCTACAGTGCTTTGCTATAGTAAACTACTACAGTATTGGACAAAACAGTTTGTCTCAGACAAAGCGGAACTAACCTCGGACAAAGTTCTTCGATAGTAACTTGCTATAGTGAAAAATTACTGTTTTCAAATATTGAAAATTCAATGCTCTACAACAGTTGTATCTTGCAATGATTATCTTCCAAGTTGACCATAACCTTTCTATATTGTATAAATAGATAATATATTAAAGGAGAATGAAATGCTTGTGGGTTCTAAGTGCTAAACAACAATTAAACATCAAGAAGCTCATTCAAATTTTCAAGTGCAGAACTATAGATATTTGCTCTAACCATCTGCCATATTTTAGAAAGCTTAAGTTACAGAGATTTTAGAATATGCTCAAATATGTCAATCTGAATGCTCTATTTGAAATCTCATACTATTTGAAGAAACAGAGCAAAGGTAATGGCTAGCTTTCGATAGAAGAAGAAGTTCAGAAAGTAACAATATTTCTCCAAAAATGAAGAAGTCTAGATTCATTCAAAACTTACTTCAGAAAAATTAAAAGATGAAGCTACTTTATCCAAAGGACAACTGGAAAGAAACTTCATCCAATGAACGTAAGACAGAGAAGAGACTTTATCTGATATTAATTACAGAGAAATGCAATGAAGTGCCAGATAAAGTGGAGTGAATGAGTTCATCAAAATTTATTGTCTTCTTTCCAAATTCGTGAATCAAGTCAGAGCTGCAACATCTCCTCTTCCATCAGTTGCCTGAACCAGCTATTTGCCTTCTTCTATATCAAGGTTGGCACTGCTGAACAATTCTAGGTAGATAAGAATTAATTAGAAGACAATGTTTTCAAATGGGAGATTATCGGAACGGTCTTCTGCATTTATTTCTACTCATCTACCTTCGTCTCTGCATTCAATGAAGATCATCTTCCTCTAAATGGTTAAGTTTTCAAGAGAGCTATTTAAGGAGAAGAGGTGGGACGATTCAAGGGTGGTGAAGGAGTATTTTTTAAGAGCCTAAATCAGTAAAAAACCTTCCACCCAAGACCAAGAGCTTCATCTTCTAAATATCCATTCAAGAGCTTCAATCTTCAAAATCTTTAAGGCCTTCTTCTTCATACATTAAGGGAAGAACTTCTATAACATACAAAACCACTCAAATCTTCAAGTCTTCCCCTGTGCTTACCTTGAGAAATTTGTAAAGTGTGCTTAACCTTCTTATTCTTATATCTTTTTAATTGCCTTGAGCTGATAGTGTGGATCAGATTCAAGAAGGGATGTGACTGTCTATTAAGACAAGAGCCACTGCGTTACGCCCCCTGGAGCTGGAATCCAAAAGAGTGTTGGGGACACTAGTTTATGCCCCTTAGAGCGGATCTAGAAGAGTGTTGGGATCATTGTGTTTATGCCCCCCTAGAATTGGAATCTAGAAGAGCACTGATTATTTTCTATTATATGAGATATAGTGGAACCCAAGGCACAAGGTGATGTGCTCTTGGAAGAGTGGAGTAGGGACAGTTGCCCGAACCACTATAAAAATATTATATGTGCTATTTGTGTGATTGCTTTACTTTTCTTGCATGTTACTACTTTATTATTTATCTCATACTTTATGACACACAAGCACAAAAAGAGAAAATTAATCCAATAAGGGGTTAAGTAAATAATTTTTATAAACCTAATTCACCTCTCCTCTCTTGGGTTAAGGCATCCTTCGGGACCTAATGCTAAGCAGAGTTACCATTAGAGTAATTTTGGAAAAAACTCCTTATGAGCTTTGGAAAGGAAGAAAATTAAATATCTCTTATTTACATTCCTTTGGTTGTCCATGCTCCATACTGAACAATGGGAAGGATAACCTTGGGAAGTTTGATCCAAAAAGCGATGAGGCTATCTTCTTTGCTTACACTTCTAATAGTAGAGCATTTAAAGTTATCACTATGAAAACTCAGGTTATAGAAGAGTCAGTGCATGTTAAGTTTGATGAAACTGGTTTAACCTTGAGAAAGGAGTCTGATAGTGATGCAGATGAAGTTAGAAAGAAAATGAAAAAACTGCGATTACAAAACCACTGTGGAGAAGGCACTTCAAGGCACGATCATAAACAAGATTTAGATAGTGAAGAGGAGGTAAGTGTAGGTAATGTTCCCTATCAACCTCCTACTGATTTAAAGTTCATGAGTGCCAATTCTAGAAATCAAGTCATAGGTGATATCTATGATGGGGTTAGGACAAGACAATTCATGCAGAACATTTGTGGACATTATGCTTTCATTTCTAACATAGGACTCTATTGCATTGATTAAAATCTAAATGATGAAAACTGGATTATTGCAATGTAAGAGGAGCTAAACCAATTTGAAAGAAAAAAAGTCTAGGATTAATTCCAAGACTTGAAAACGCTGATGTAATTGGAACAAACTTGGTTTTTAGAAACAAATAAGATGAAAGTGGATTTGTAATTAGAAAGAAGATAAGGCTGGTTGCTCAGAGGTATTCCCAAGAAGAGAGAATTGATTTTGAAGAATCTTATGCCCCCATAGCAAGATTAGAAGTCATTAGGATGTTACTTCATTTACATCTTATAAGAACTTCAGACTATTTCAAATGGATGTAAACAGTATTAGTATAAGTTCATAGTTTTGATAACAAAAAAAACTTCATTATTGATTTAAGTTAACTGCTAATGAAAGCTTGTCAAGATCTTAAGCATAGAAACAACTTCAGAAGTGCAGTTGAAAATAAAAAAAGTTCAAAGAGTTGAAACCTAGTTGCTGAAAGCGTGAGGGATGTTTTAGACCATGTACTTAATCTTCATAAAATGATTCAAAATGTGTTCAAGTATTTCAGACATGCTTTAGATGTGGAAACTGCTTTAGGTGCTATAAATGCCATCCACAGAAGTGCTGAAGGATGTAGCCAAGACACTAGAAGAATAATGTCATTTTAGACGTGCTGAATTACTTATTTCAGATGTGCAGAAACACACATAAGAAGCATAAAAAAATGGCTAAGTTCAAAACTTTAGATGTTGCGAAAGCTTAACAGATGTGCAGAAATTCCGAACCATGCAACTAAGTGATTCACTTCATGTCAGATGGTTTGAAGACCTTATTTTAGATGGGCTGAAGGACTAATCCAAGGTGCCATCTCAAGTCAGCCTCGTCCATCATACTAGATGGATTAAAGTATTTACTTCAAAAGGTCCGAAGGTGCACAACATAGCCTTATTCCAACGATTCAAAATGGAGACCATTTTAGTCAGTCTGAAGGCATGCTTCAGAAGGTATGAAATGATGATGTCTCTTCAACAATAAATGTTGAAGCCATTCTAGACGCGTTGAAGACATTGCTTCAAACAATCCAAATCATCTAATTGCAGGCGTCGCAAGTTTCCACACTTGTAAACCCAACCAGAAGAAGGAGGACTTCACGGGAGAAAATTCAAAATTCTTTTGCATTTAATGAAGCTCAATGGTCCCAAAGGACATAATTCAAACCAAAGTATATATGGAGTAAATTTGGTCATTGGAAGAAAATAAGAAAGTAAGAGAGAACTACTGTAAGCATTCAAAGAGAAAAAGACTTCATTTACTCTTTCTCAGCCTTCACACTAAAATATTTCAGCATCCTTCATTAAGTCTCTCGACAACTTCAAGGAAGAACATTTATGATTGCAATCAAATCTTTTGAAAGACTTCGCCTATGCTTTTAATGAAACAATAAAGTGTATTTGATTTTTTCTATCTTTATTTCGGTATTGCCTTGAGCTGGTAGTGGAGACCAGACTCAAGAAGAGCTGTACTGGTTTGTTGGAGTATGTCTTATAGCCAGTAGCTACTTTTTATTTACGCCCCGTATAGTTGAAATCTAGAAAAGTGTAGAGGCACTAGTTGTTAAGCCCCCTTGAGTTAGAATCAAGTGTTGAGTCCCATAAGCTAGGCAAAAACCCAAGAGGAGATGGGTAAATTGGGCTATTAAAAAATAATTTTTCTTAAAACCCCTTTTTGGAATCACATCCCTCTTAGCACTTCAATGAAAATAATGCAAGCAATCAATAATCAAATAGAGATTTCTATAGCGGTTTGAGTCAACTACTCTACTCCACTCTTCTAAGCACTCTTCTCTAGTGACATGGGTTCTACTATCCTACTATAGCAGAAATACAACTAGTGTACTTAGCACTCTTCTTGATTCCTGATTGCCATGGCGCCAGCATAATGCTAGGCGGCATGAGCACTCCCTCATCCTAGCACCTACGAAGGCCAAGTGCAGCATAAGCGCTCTACTGGCACAAGTTTGGGTGTAGTATAAGTGCTCTGTGCACCACAACACCGATGCAAGGTTTGGGCATGGTGCGCATAAGGTCGGTCGAGGAATGAGAGGTATGAGCAATCCGATCGCTAAGGCGTTGGCGCAAGGGTGGGTAAGGCACAAGCATTCCCTCATCGCCACACTGGCGTAAAGGTTGGGCATGGCCTAAGCACTGTGCTAACCATGGCACCGACGCAAGGCTGGGCGTGGCATGACCATGGCACCACCATGATGTCAGGCATGGCCTGAGCACTTGCTTGTCCCGACACTGACGCAAGTCCGGTTCGGCATAAGTGCTTTGTTCACCACGGCACTAGTGCAAGGCCGAATGTGGTAGGGGCAACATGAGCAATCCGATCGCCATGGTGCTGGCGTGAGGCTGGGCAGGGCGAAAGCTCTCCCTTATGGTGACACTGGTGTAATGTCGGGCGTGGCGTAAGCCCTCCATTGCTCATGGCACTGGCGCAAGGCTGGGTGTGGCGCGAGCAGTCACAATGCATTTTTCATCCAAAATAGCAGTTGAAGTGATTTATCCTATTTCGAATAGTAGTTGGGTTAGCAAAGGCCAAAGGGCATTTGACGATATGCAAAAGTCCCGAATGGGCACGTAAAAGTCGTCTTCTCTTAATCCTCAAGAGCAATTGCAATCTAGAAATAACTTGAATAATCATCAATGAAATAATAGTAAGAATGACTAGCTAACTTTTCAAGCATTTGATCAATAAAAGGAAAAGAAGTGATCCTTGCAAGTTACAACATTCTATGCAAACTCACCACCCATTCTGAACATGAGTAGGAATCAACTCATCATGTTGATTTTCACCATAGTTATTCCAGTCTTTTAGGAATCAACTCATCATCCAATTGCTATGAAAATAGGATAAACCACTCCAACTTTAAGAAGTTTGAGGATTTATTTTTTTACTACATCTATCATGGGTGGGTTTAATCTCCTTTGTGGTTGATGGGAAGGCTTTGCTCCTTCTTCAAGTAAGATACATTGCATGCATGTGGATGGGCTAATTCCTTTAATATTTGCAATTGTCTAACTAATAACCATTTATGCTCCTTAAGGACCTGCACAAGCTTCTTTTCTTGTAGTGTGTTGAGTTTACTGAAGGTGATCATTCGTAAGGTTTCTCCTTCTCTAAGGAACACATACTTGAGATGACTGGGAAGATTCTTCAAATCTGGAATAGAGGCCTACAAAACAGAGGGTAAAAATCTCTTGTCAAAAATTGGTAACTCAATATAAGAAACATTACCTGATTTTGGTGACTTTGGAAAGTCATTCAACGCTGCAATAGTTTCTTGCAATTCAACACTCAAGGGTAACTCCTCATTCTCTTCCTCAAGATGCTTACTAATGGCAACTTCCAATTTATCTTTTCCATCAAGTTCAAAAACTTCCTGTGCAAAAGAATCAATCACATCAATAAAGTAAATAGGATTATTATTATCAGGATATTTCATGACATTATAAATGTTAAACTTAACAATTTTACCATCAAATTCCATGGTAAGTGAGCCATTATGAACATTTATCTTAGTCTTATATGTCTTTAAGAATGGTCTTCCTAATGAAATATAAGTAGTTTAACCCCCATTTTTCATATCTTGCACATAAAAATCAGTAGGGAAAACCAAATAATTGACTTACACAAGAATATCCTCAACTACACCTTTAGGATAGGCATTGGATCTATCAGCCAATTGAATTACAATACTAGTTTTATTCAAAGGTCTTAGTTTCAAAGAAGCATATAAAGAATATGACATAACATTAATGGAATCTCCTAATCTAACATGGCTTTTTCAAGTCTAGTGTTACCTATCATGCAAGGGATAGTAAACATAACTTGATCTTTGTACTTTGTAGAGAGTTTTCTTTGAATGATTGTAGAAACATTCTCCCCTACTCTTAACTTATTACATTCTTTAAGTTTTTGTTTCCTCTTTATTGTTCACAATTATTTCAAAAATTTAGCATAACGAGTTACTTATTTAATGACATCTACAAGTAGAATTTTTACCTTGCATTATGAAAAGTCTAATATATATCTTTATTTTGCTCATCTTTTCAAGATTCTACTAAAGCCTGAGGGAAAGGCAGTACTAGCTTATAGTCAGAAAGAGGTGGAAACTTATGTTGAGTTAGGTCATTATCATTGGAAATGTTTTTTTTCTACAACAACGCCTTTCTCATTTTCTTGCTCCATTGGTGTAGGAGTTGCCTTTGTTGGAATCTCAACCTCTTTATCACTTCTCAAAACAATTGCACTTGCATATTCTCTAGGAGTCACCATCATTTGAGAGGGTATTTTCCCCAAACTTTGTACCTCTAGTCGACTGATTGCGTTACCATTTGACTTACCTAGTTGTCCAAACTTTGAATACTAGCCCTTGCCTCTTGTTGAAATTGTTTCATTTTTTATTAAAATTGCAAAGTATTAGTAGCAAGAGACTTAACAATATATTTTGAAGACATAATAGAGTTAGAAGTTTATCTTGGTTGTTGTCTAGGGGGGTATGGATGCTTATATTGATGGAAACTTGGGTGATTTTGAGTTGTAGGCTGATTTACTTATGGATTCCTATAGCGAAAATTGGGTGGTTCCTCCATCCTGAGTTATATGTATTTGAATAAGGGTCATACTTTCTTTGTGGTTGTCCAGAAAAACTACCCATCGCATTTGCTTCTCAATGGCTCCTCTTGAAGAGTTGGGCGTATATTAGTTGGATGCCCTGCTACCGAACAAATTCCACAAACCATCACTGTTTGCATATTACCTAAAGCCATTTGACGAACAAGAAAACTTAGACTTGCAATCTCTTGTTCAAGAGATGAGACATTTACCTCATTAATAGTCTTGGATACAGAGTCAAGCCTAGTGCCAAATTGTTGCAAATTGGCCACCATATTTGCAATCAAGTTTATTGCAGTCTCAAGAGTTTTATCCACTAAAGCGCCTCCACCAGCGCCATCAATCATACTCCTATCAGTGGGTAGAAGGCCTTCATAGAAATACTGAATGAGCAGCTATTCACTAATTTGATGATGGGGGTAGCATGCATATAATTTCTTAAAATGTTCCTAATATTCATGTAGGGATTCTCCACCATGCTGTCTTACACCACAAATCCCTTTTCGAATGTTGGCCACCCTTGAAGCTGGGAAATATTTCTCCAAAAACAACCTCTTCATCTCATTCCATGTGGGAATACTCTTGGTTGGTAAATAATAGAGCCAATCCTTAGCCGAATCCTTGAAAGAAAATGGAAAGGCTCTCAATTTAATTTGCTCTTTAGTCACCCCCATGGGTTTCATACTCGTGCATACCATATGAAACTCCTTTACATGCTTGTGAGGATCTTCAATTGTGAAACTATGAAAAGTGGGTAAGAGATGTACTAGTCAAGATTTTAATTCAAAAGTTGTGATAGCATCTAAAGTTGGGAATGTGATGCATAAGGATTGTTGATTTAAATCAGGGGGGGTAAGATCTTTCAAAGTTCAATTTTCGGTAATGATTTCTTCCTCTTCTAAATCAGAATCACTAACAAATAGTGAATCAAGAGATGGATTGTTTTCTTCAGAATTTTGCCAACCTTCTCTCTTTAACCTGTGCAAAGTTCTCTATATTTCTAGTTCATACTGCAAATCTCTTTGATTAGAAGATCAAGTTACAGTCATAAACAATTAAAGAAACTTTAACGAACCATAAAAACAAATCAAGAAAAAGTAAGAAAATTTTTTATTTTTTATTTTTTCCAAGATTTCAAAAACAAAATAAAGGTCACAAGAGCAAAAAAATCAACTAGAAAAACCTCCCTAGCAATGGCTCCAAAAATTTGGTGTGCTGTCGGAGGCAATCAAATTTAAAACTTATACTCAAAGAAAAATTACCTGTAGTAGTGTGAGTAAGGATCGATCCCATAGAGAGTGTCTAGTCTATTTTATGCGATGTTAACAAGAATGGGGGATTTGAGGAATTAAATCAGGCACAAATCAAATTTAAATATCAAAATTAATGAAAGAAGCAAACCATGGTCAAAGTCAATGCCCACCACCACAATCTCACAAATTATCATTGATGCAAATATAAATCAATTCATACTCTGAATATTCACCATTGGAACTAATTTCCCATCTCTCCTTCACCATAGTTAATTAGAAAAAACATTCTCATTAACCCTAACTACTAAACAACCTAAGACAAGCACTAAAGGTTTAATCTAGTAGCAGCTTTAAGAACTATAGAGAATGGTGAAGCCAAACAACACAAGCACGTCGAGGTTTCTTCCTAAGATTTAATAACTTTTATCATAGGAAATAATAAAATCTTAGTTGCTTTACAAATTAAAGAGACCAAACAATTAGGAATTTGATATCTAATTTAGCAATAGATTATAACAAATGATCAACTAGTAGGCCTTCCTAGCAATTAAATGCAATAGTTATGAACATAAGCACAGAATAACATTTAATACTCAAAGCACAAATTGAACAATGAAAATAATTTATATGTCATAGTTTATTGATTTTGAGGCTTCCATTTCCTTTGACCAAGTATAAAAATCTAGCCACGTAGGGCCATGAAAACTCAAAGAATGAAAATAGACATGAGAAAAGTGAAAGATGAATTCCCACACCCAAAATGTTTTGTTTCTTATGTTTTTCTCTCCTTAAATAGCCCAAATTAGGGTTATTTTATGTGTCCATATGGTTTCCCAATTAGCCCTTTTAAAAAATATTCTAAACTTACTAAAAATAATCATTCAGCTGCAACACATTGGTGCCATAGCACCAAAATTTGATATACAAAATGCACTCTCCCATTGTACTGGCGTCGCAGCACCAGAAGTTGCTATCCACAATGCCTTGTTTCTCTTCACTTTAGCTGCTTTCTTCAACTCAAAGGTCCTTGATGCAGATAGTATCTCTCGAAACATAAAACATAAATGTTATAGATATTTTTCTTATCTTTACATAGCACCTTGAATCATCTCAATCAGGGGTTGGATGAGAGAGTTATGCCCATATTACAAAGTGATGCCGAAGTTGTCCAAAATCATCCAATTAGTTTCTTTTTGTACTTAACAACTCCATTTTTCTCCTAAATTAAAATATAAGAATAATGAGTATATTTAGGAACTAAATAAGTATAAATAACTAAATATTAAGGGAATAAAATATGATATTTTACATTCTTGTCAAAAACTAACACGTGTTTAGTGGAACCTGAGTGAAGTGAGTGGGGCTGACTTAGAGAGTGGACTATGTACCATGTTGGCCAAACCACTATAAAAATACCATTATCCTATGCTGTGTGACTATATCAGAGACAAGATCCATAAGCTTATAAGTAAGAAAATATAAATGCCCAAATGAGAAAGCATGACACTGAAGCTTTGAAGAACAGTGTGTGAAACAACTTCCTAATATATCTAAAAGTACTGCCAAAGTAATTTAGACAAATGCATAAGCTAAGATAGAAACAAGGCTTCAAAATGGAGAAAACAATCTAAGTTCCATACTTAAGAAAAGAGTTAGACACTGAAGAAGCAAGTTCAGACACCGCGTGACCAATCTTGAACATAGAATCAGATTCGGACATTGTTGAATAAGAAGCCAAGATGCTAGGAATTCAAACCCAAGTTTGGACATTGCAGAACGAAATTTGAATATTACAAAATCCAAACTTGGACATTGTTGAAGAGAGAAACCAAGCATGTCTTAGAAGTCCAAGTCCAAAGATCCCTAGTGCTAAATCCTGAACATTGTTATTGTTGAAGAAGAAAGAGAGAAATCTTAACTTCAAACATTGCCAACTCACTTCTGGATATAGCAAAAATTTAGTCATGCAACCAAGTGCAATTCATACCAATCCAAGTATAAAATATTAACTTTAGACATGGCTATCCAATTTTGGACATGATGGTTCATTTATGGATATAAGTGAATGAAGTCTGTCGTAAGTTGAATGCCAGTCTAAGTGCGAAATATTAACTTCAACCATGGCTATCAAATCCTGGACATAGTGATTCATTTTCGGACATAGTTCAAAGAAGTCTATTGCAAGGTAAATGACTCAAGCAAGTCTAAAATCTTAACTTTGGACATAAAGACTAAACTCGGACATGGTTGAATAGACTTCAGACATGAGAACCCACGAGAGAGCTTCAACGATTTGAAAATCCTATTAATTCACTTGCATTTAATGAATATCGTCTTATCTAACAGAAAGATTTTGAATCCCATTATAAAAGGAGTAAGAGAGGCCATTCCAATAATTACACAAGTTAGAAAATGTGAGAAGCAAATAAGAACATTTACTCAGTCATTAAATTTTCTTCTAACTCCACTAAGCGAAAACTTAATTTTCAATCAATGAATGTTCCTTTTGCAATCTTTCAGAGATGGACACTCTGTATTTATTGATCCATATTTATTTCTGTTGCACTTTATTTCTGTATAAATTCAACCTATGTAAGAGGCATTTACTTGTATATTTACTTTCATTGGTTGGGATAGCAAGCAAGGGGCTTGCTGAATCTGTGTAAGTTTATTGGTTAGCTTGGAAACCAACGAGTATAAGTTTGTTAGTGAGCTTTGAAGACCAATAGTTGTAAAATTTTGTTGGTGAGCTTGGAAACCAACGTGTGCAAGTTGTTGGTGAGCTTGTAAAACCAATAGGTGTTTAGTGGAACCTAAGTGCAACAAGGCTGACTCAGTGAAGAGGAGTAGGTACCATGTTATGGGCCAAACCTCTATAAAATTACTTGTGCACTATGCTGGATGATTCATTTCTTAGTTATTTCAGCACCTTGATTTTATATTGGTCAAAATTTTAGTAGCGCAATTTAACCCCCCCC
>JAYJMB010080996.1:0-14933 GCA_036873735.1 Pouteria campechiana
GTGGAAAAATCATGGTATTATCATGTGGATTTATGGAGTAAAGTGGAGTAACGACCCCAGGAGGGCGGGGCGTTACACTCCCCTATTCAAAATCCTAAGCCAAAAAAATTTCATCTATTGTTGCAAATGGTGAGGATGAAAAGGGCTAGCAAGTGCGCAGAAATGTTAGATTCTGAGGAAAGAAGAAGAGAGATGATAGAAGAAGAAACACCAAGAAAAATGAGAAGAACGGAAGATTACATTCTTAAAGATAATCTTCAATAACAATTCCTCTGCTTATACTAAGTTTAGCAAACACTTTGAAGGCAAGAAAGTATTAAAAGGAAGAGCATTTGATTTTGAGGCATTTGGAGAGAATGGCCTAAAACTTGAGGTGACAAATTGGATTAGATTCCAAGGATGGGAAAGCTTCATGAGCTATAAGGATAAATCATACACCAGAATAATTCAAGTCCTTGCTACCAATTTCAATTATAACACCAGGATGTCATGGATAGGAAAGATTGAAATAGATCTATCCTAAGAGAATATACAAAATACATTTAATATTCCTGAGATAGAAGATCAAGAAATTGATTGGCCATAAGACAAAACACGATTATTTTCAGATTTGGCTGAAGTGGATATTAAAGAAAATGTGACTTACCTACATGTCAGTCATCTGAATTTGAATCTCAAGGTGGTCCATATGCTATATATCCCACAAGAGGAGGTATTGATCAGATTTTTGAAAAGAAAGTTAAGATATTATGGGCATTGAAGCACAAGAAAAGGATAGATCTAGCTCAAATCATAGCTAATCAACTTAGAGAAGACTCCCACCAAGTATTACCTACCTTATGGAATGGTTATGAGCAAGCTTATGAAGACAACAAATATTGACCTCCCCAAGGAAGATGGAGAAGACTATATGGCAAGAGAGGAAATTAATAAGGACACAGTAAAAAGAATTGGCTTTAAGTTGACTCCACAAGGCTTGATCTCTCAAAAGCTAAGAATAAAGAGAATTGAAACTAGAGAAGAAGGAAGAAAGTAAGATACTATGGAAGAAGTAACCAGAGAATAAGACACGGAAAGAAATGAGGAATAAACAAAAATAGAAGATAGAAAAGAGAGTATAGCAGTTGTATCCTCTAGACCCTCTCAAACTCAGCCTCAATCCTCCATTCCCCCACCTCATCAACCAACCACTTCAATTCTCATTGCACAACCAATAACACAATACCTAGAAGTAGAAGAACAATGATTGAACATTATATGTCTACTCTAGCCCTTCAAATGAATAGACTAGATCCTAATCTTAGCACTATCATGTCTTCCATGATCCTAAGAGCTGATAAGACCAAAGACTTGACTCTCTACAATCTCTAGTAGAGTCATTCAGAGGTCAAACCTATCAACCTCATTTCTCTCCACCTCCAACTCATTATTCTTCACCTCCACATTATTTCTCTCCACCTAGAACAAACTCTCCCATCACAATAATGTCTTCACCCTCACACTCACCTCCTCATCCATCCTCACTTACAGATCTAGTGGTTGCTCAACCTATGAGTGAACCTACTGAATTTACATCTTCCTCTCTTCCAACACAACCATCATCATCAATTCCACCAACTGAAGTCTTTAAAAATCCACTTGAGGATTACCTTTCCAATCCTCATAGACCCATTGTCAGATATGGAAAGTACTTCACAGTTCCATTTCATAGAATTCATTTTCTTCCCCCAAGGCCAGCAATATGGCTGAGTCAAACTTGGATGGATCTTGTTAGATCAAGAGAAGTAATCCCTAAATGGATTGAAAAAATTCCACCAAAATGGAATACTCCTTTAATTCGTCCAGAGTGGAGAAGACCTCTCACTTCTCCAAAAACTCCACACAAAGTCCTTCACACTCTCCTCCAACAGTTGTTGATAATCTTGATACTCTTGTCCATGTATTCAATCCAATCAGGATGACTTTTTCTGAATTTGAGAATAAATCCAAAATCAATTCTGAAGTTGCTAGAATGTTTTACCCTCAAAACATCATTATACCCCTCACGAACTACCATTTTCAGAACTTGAGGATCCTAACATTTTACATAGGATTCAACTTCTTCCCAATTCTCCATTGACTCCCAAAGGTCACACAATTCACATTCCTGATTGAGATTCTTCAAGAATACTTTGAGAAACTTCTTCTGATGCTTTCAACATCAAAACCAATTAGAAAAGTGTTTCCATCTCCCTCAGGTCCTAATCAATTCTTTATTCTCACTAAGGAAGAATTCTCTTTCTACAACAATGTCAACCTAGAGGCCATTGTTGACAATCTCCCTCTATCATATCCTTAACTTTTAGATCCCTCTACCCAAGATAGGATAAGACAGATACAATCTCAACCAGTCCCTCCACCAAAACCAAAATCTTCACCACCACCTTTTACCAAAACAAAAACCAGAAAACCTCTTGCTATCCCAAAACCAAAACCATCAGCCTCTACACCCTCATCTTAGCCATCCTCCTCCAAATCCAAGAGGAAGCCAAAAATTCCACCCTCCAAGAAACATGCCTTTTTCCAAAATAACCATGTACCATGAGGAATACACTGCCCGCATGAATGCTAATACAGAAGCCCTCTTAAAAGGGACTCCTATAGCCTTCCTGAAATACTAAACTCAGAATTTCGAGATCATATTGATGTCATCTATGTTTCAACACGTGGATTGACTACATACACTCATGAACCCCCCATTCTAATTCCAAATAATCCCAATTTCATTCCTCCCCCTCTTCCTCCGAAAGTTGTTTCTAAACTGAAGTCATCCCCCATAAAACCTTCATCCTCCAAAACCATAAAGACTCCTACTCTCTCTTTTGATAACCCCCATTTCTTCCCTCTCACATATACCAGAAAACTAAGAAATTTACTGCTATACTTCAGTCATTTCTTATGTGATGTGTCTCAGTATTAATTGTCTTTTCTATTGTATGATGAATCTTTGCTATGTAATTATTGTTGTATAAAGTTCTATCTAATAATACAATTATTCTCTTTTACTGCATTCTTTTTTATTATGACAAAAAGGGGGAGAAAATTAGAAGAAAAATAAAGAAAGCATGAATTTTGTTTACACTCATGATTTTTTTTTAGTACATACTCAGGGGGAGCTCACCCATGCAAGGGGAGCCCCACTAAGAAGCATGTTGCATACATTGCATATTCTAAAATATTTTTTAAAGGTTATCAGTCAAATGTCTTATCATCTTTAGAAAGGGGGAGAATGTTAAGTCTAACCTCTTTACTAATTGTGTGCTATCGTAGGTAACCAAATTTAGAACCTTACTCTAATTAAATTACCTATAGTAGTGTTAATAAAGGTCAATCCCACGAGGAGTATCTAGCTTAGTTTTATGTAATGTGAATAAGAAAGGGGGCTTTTAATGTAATGAAGAAAGTGTTATAAAAGAAATCTATCAAAGAAAAAAACCTTGGTTCAAGTCAACATCCACCATCAGAATCTCATAACCGATCATTGATACAATTATAAATCAATTCACACTTTGAATATTCACCATTGAAATTATTTTTCCTATCTCTCCTTCAACATAGTTAATTAGAAACACACAATCCAATTAACCCTAACTACTAAATAACCTTAGACATGCACTAAAGATTTTATTTAGTAGCAGCCTTAAGATCTATAGAGATTGATGAAGCCAAACAACACAAGCACATGTAATTGCATTTAATTCAGTCAAATATTCTTCCTAAAATTTAATAATCCTTGATGCAGTAAATTATCTAGTTGCTTTGCATATTAGAGGGATCAAACAATTATGGATTGAATATCTAATCTAGCAATATATTACAATGAATAATAAACTAGTAAGCCTTCTAATAATTAAACATGACAATTATAATCATGAATCGAAGAAGAACATTCAATACTTAAAGTATAAATTAAATAATTAAATCAAATTAGATCTCACAGTATATTGATTCTGAGGCTTCTGTCTTTTTAAACCAAGAATAAAAGTTTAGCCACATAGGGCCATGAGATCATAAATAAAATAAAATAGAAGAGAGAAGAAGAAAATTCTCTGTTGAAAGCCGCCAAAAAGTCCTCCTCAAAATGCTAGCAAAAGAACCCTCAAAAATCCTGAGAAACTGCTATTTATATAGAGTCAAAATACACAAAATTTGTAACTTTTTCAGGTTTCGAGAAATATTAGCCAAAGTTAGGCACTATCGACGCCACCTTGTTGCCTCCATTCAAGTGTTCTCCTTAGCGCATCATCTGGCATATAATCTTTACTGCGGGGGTGAAGCCCCCGCACCCCTAGGGTGATCAATGGTGGGCTACGAGATTGGGCCTGCAGCCCAATCTCTCTGCTACCATCATAGATCTCTATGAAAAATCCATGCTTGTCGCACTGCGAGATCTTCAAACCAACCAAAACAGAATTCGAGTCATCATCTGAAGTTGTCTAAAATTCCTCAATTTACTTCTTTTTGCACTTAACCCTCCAATTATCTCCTAAATCAAAATATAAGAATAATGAGTATATTTAGGAATCAAATAAATGTAAAAGATTAAGTATTAAGGGAATAAAAAATGACATTTTGTATTCTCATAAGCTAAGCTTGATTTTGATGATAAATGAGATTAAATAACTTAGTTTTGATAACAAACAAATGAGTGAAGAATCAAGGTACTAAAAAATCACTTTCTAAGTATTGTATTATTAATATCAAAAACAAATTAAGGAAAGTAATAAAGGAATGCTCAAATAAAAAGATATTCAAAAGCTACTAAAAAGCATTTCAGAACTTGCTTAGAGGCTAAGCATGAAAAGATCAAAAGTTAAGAAGATATCAGATTTACTTAGAAGCAACCAAATGCAACTTAGAACTAGATCAGAAGCATCTCAGAACCTCTTCAAAATCGCAATGAAGCAACATCGAACATTAGAAGAAATACAAAAGAAACACAGAAAATAAGTCAGTTATACAGAAGCATGAGAGAAGAAACTTAACACTACATGAAAGTCAAACAGAACACAGATATAATACATAGAAGGAATGCAGAAGTGTCATCGCACTGCACAGAAGCAATAAGGAACAATGCTGCACTACTCAAAAACAAAGTAGAAGTGTTGTCACGCCACACAGAAACAACCCAAAAGATAAGTCAAGTCATCAGAACCATTTCAGAATAATTCATGAAGTGACAAAAAATTACGTAGAAGCAAAACAAAATTACACAGAAGTAATGCAAAACATGTCACGATGGATAAAAGCAGTGCACAAACTGAGAATCAATGTGTTTAATCAAGTCAAAAGCACACTTAGAAATATGTTCAAGTAAAGCAGATATCATGAAGATATATAGACGCAAAGCCCAAGCTTCACAGGCAACTTAGAGGCTACTCAAAAAAAACTCAAAAGGAATTTAGCCTACATAGAAGTAATGCAGAATGCTGACAATACACATAAGCATTTTCAAAAGGCATTTTCCAAAAAGGCATGAGTCAAAGAAAAATATCAAGTCAAAGCTTATGTTACAAAAGTAAATAAGAAGCTGCTTAGAATTTCTTCAAAAGTTCAAAATATATCCGTTGAAGATTAATATAACTGATAGAAACTCTAAAAAGAATATTGCCAAAAATCTACTTACTACAAAAGTTCCATAGAACCACTTCAAAAATTTTATTAAGGCATAAACCAAAGCATAGAATTTTTGAGCACACTACTAAGAATTTCTAAACTCTAATAGTGCACAGAAATCATCACCAAACCTGCCTAACTTGTTTGAAAATGATGCTAAAGGTTGCAACGGCTAAAAATTTAAATCCTATATAAAGTGGATTAAGATAACAACTATAAATAATAACTATGAGATTACACTGAAAATCATTTTTATTGATTAAAAGAAGAGCATTCATAATTTTTCATCATTAAACTCTAGCTGTTACATTACTACCAAAGCATTTAGAAGTTTCAAAATCTAATTTACATCAACTACAAAAGGAGTTTAAATCTGATCTTGTTGCTTATTTTATTCTTTCAATTAAGCCTTAGCTTTTGCACATATTAGCCTAAAATAAGAGGCATTGTTATTATACACTTTATCTTGAAAAATCAAGAGTTGGTTGTAACCGCTGTGAAACTAACTATTTGTAAAAGTTTTTAGTTAGCTTTGAAAAACTAGTATGTCAGTTAGTAAGCTTAAAAAATAATGTGTAAGAGTTTCTGGTGAACTTGGAAAACTAGTAAGTTATTGGTTAGCTTATAAAATCAACAGTTGTTATAGAGGAACCTAAGTTCAATAAAGAAGACTAACTCGGAGAAGTGGAGTAGGAACCCAAGAAGGGCTGAACCACCATATTGTCTTTCTAATTTTAAGCACATATAGTCATTTATTGGCCAAAATTTTTATAAGCTCAATTCACCCCCCCTCTCTCTCGAGCTACCATTCAGTTAGGGACCAACATTGAGGAGTAGTAGGAGGAACAACCTTCCTTCTTTGTCTTCTATTCTTCTTATGCTACTTCTCTTCAACCTCATTGCTAATAGAGGTTGAGGTAGGAGAAGTAAACCTTGGAGCTGCTGGGGTAACCTTGGGTGCTGCCATAACTATCTTAGAAGTTATTGACATAGCTCTGGGTGAGGGAGGAATCAGAGTCACTTCACTCTTGTAAATTACTGGTGTCGGGCCGATCGGTACCATGATGAAGGAGTGAGGAACATTCCTTTTGAAGTTTCGAGGGGTGTTGATGGCAAAGCCACCACGTGGCAAGAATCTGAATGCGAGTGATGACATCATTATGATCATGCTTTAGAAAGGAAAGAGAGTGAATGTGGAAATGATTGAAGATCTGCAAAAAGCAAAAGTAGAGCTTAGTCAGTTCCATGAAAAATAAGGTCTCTAAAATGAATTGACATTACTTTTGTTTAAAGATTAAGGGTGGGATGATTCACATTGAGTTCACCATTTTTGTAACAAGTACAAAAAGAGGAATTAAAAAAATGGAATAACATAAAGATTTGTCATATCGGAATGAATCAAACAATTTCAATTTTGTTATTGATTATCCTCAATTGATTATACTTGATGTTTATATCAAAAAATTGCAAATTCACATCCTAGACTATAAGTGATCCTAATTATATCTCCATAAGTTATCTTTAGGATCACTAAGCACATTGCAATGGCTTGATATTTAAGAGATCGCCTCAACCAAATGGGTGGAGAGGATGACACACTCTATACTAGGTTGTTAGACTCTGTGTCAACCTAAAGAATGGGTATTTTGATCCAATTGGTTTGTCTTGGATGGAATCAAGACCGGGTGATTTCTATCACTTAAACTATAAGAAACCATAGGGACAGTAGGTGGTTTGTGACTCAATTGGTATATCCCGGAAGGACTCAGGACCAGGGGATCTCTATTATATTTAGACCTAAAAGTGACTAGAAGAAAATAGGTGACCTAGGTTTGATTCAGATCTCTCACATTGCCCATGAGAAGCTTAAGAAGAGTGGGCTCAGTTGATTAGGTTTAGATCGGCTCTATCAATTACCCATGTGAAGCTTAAGAAGAGTGGGACTAGGTTAGAATGGATTTGGCTCATCTCTCTCAATTGCCCATGAGAAGCTTAGGAAGAGTAGAACCAGGATGACTGGATTTGGCTCAGCTCTCTTAATTGTCCATGAGAAGTTTAGGAAGAGTGGGACCAGGATATTTGGATTTGGCTTGGCTCTCTCAATTGCCCATGAGAAGCTTAGAAAGAATGGGACCATGATGATTAAATTTGACTTGACTCTCTCAATTGCCCATGAGAAGCTTAGGAATAGTGGGCCCAAGATGACTGGATTTAGCCAATTTAAGTAGTTTTGCTAAGGTTTAACTTGATGAGTCATGACTCAGTGACTCGGTGACCTGATCCTAGACTTAGCCTTTTGAATGAGTTGGAGAGTGGTGTTTTTCAATGTCCCATGAAAAACTGGAAGCGGGCGATCTCTAACATTTATCTGTGAGAGATCATAGAGCTAGGTTGCATGAATTAAGCCTAATTATACTCTGATTTAATTAATCCTAATTATGATTAATACTAATAATAATGATTAGTGCTAATGATATTTGTTAATTAATTGAAGGCAATGTCATAATTTTTCTGATTATGGGTTGTTTACATAGGAACTCTACCATTTACAGGGTTGAATTAGTTTTAAACAAGTTTTAATATGTTTTAAATGTCTAATACAGCATTATCCTATTATCCATTAATTATATGGGACCCACCATTACCACAGCATGGGTGGGAGCAATGTGTGTACCATGGTGGGGCCATGACAGAGTGCTTTCAAGCACTAGAGAAATTACTAGTGGACAAAGGTCACTGGTGTCAAGGGAGGCACCTGCCTTTTAAAGAGTCTTCCAAGCACCTTCAAAAGAAAGTTCTCTATCTCTAAGAAGGGAGAGATGGGGTATTTATAGACTTGAGCCTAATTGCACTTCTAAGGGCAATCTAGGAAATTGGGGATCAATTGCACTTCTAGGGGTATTTCTAGAAGTCGGATCCTGATTGCACTCCTAGGAGCCTGACTGCACTCCTTAAGGCCTGACTGCACTCCTTGGAGCTTGACTATACTCCTTGGAACCTAACTGCACTCCTTAGGGTCTGATTACACTCCTTGGAGCCTGACTGCACTCCTCGGGGCCTAATTGCACTCCTTAGAGCTTAACTATAATCCTTAGATCCTGACTGCATTCCTTGGGAACTGACGGCAATCCTTGGATCCTAACTGCATTCCTTGGGGCCTGACGGCACTCCTTGGAGCTTGACTATACTTCTTGGGGCCTGATTGCACTCCTAGGGCATTTCTAGAAGTCGTAGCCTAACTGCACTCCTAGGGGCATTTCTGAAAGTTGGAGCCTGACTGCACTCCTAGGGGCATTTCTGGAAATAGGAGCATAACTGCACTCCTAGGGGTATTTCTGGAAGTTGGACCCTGACTGCACTCCTAAGGTTATTTTGGGAATGAAATAACTTACTTGCATTATTAACCCATTTCCAAATATTTTTAATAATGTGGATCACTGATCCAATTAATTGCATGCATATCTAATGTGGGTATCATGCAATTAATTATCATTTTATTATTATTATTATTATTATTATTATTGATAGGTTAAAAATACACCCATGACAAGGCACAATTTATTTTTTTGTTAGAAAAGTTTTGTCTAGGCCATGCATTTTCTAGGCATGGGATAACTCATGTACGTGTGAGAATCTCGAACGGTTTCAGACTTATGCATTTTAATTTCTCACGATTGTGACCACTTTAAATAAGTTATTTTCCAAATATTACTATGCAATATCAACTATGTCTGGATGGCGAAATGGTGAAGCATGAGTAATGTTGCCCACACTCACTGCCTCCCTGCCTACGCACCTGGATGGGTCTCAAGCAGGATGATGAGTTTCTCAACTGCATGGCATGTCAGCAAAATGCTTCTCCAAATGCCTTGACTACAACGTTTGCGGCTTCCTCAACTACATGGTAGAGGCTTACTTCTCAATTGCACAGGTAATTTTTTTATCTGCTAGATGAATTCTTCATGCTATCCCAGCTACATGGGCAGAGAGTACATTGTTTGCTTGTCCGCACAGCACATCAGCAATAATGCCAACTACAGAGGCTTCTCATCTGTGCAGTCTCACCTCCCATTTTTTATTGGCTGCACAAAATGAGATGATTTCCATTTGCTTTACTGCGCACACCATCTTCTTGGCCACGCAAGTGAAGAGATCATCCATTCTAATGGAGATGGTATCCAAGATTCGATCAGTGGCTTCCTGGAGTTGAATGAGCAATTGACGCATATAATTGTACATCGCAACAGATCCATCCCGACAAAGTTTTCCGTCCTTAGATCCAAAAGAAATACGAGAGGTAGAATAATGTATGAGCGGCTGTTGTATCATGAGACTCCATACTTCTCCGCCTACTACAACTTGGTGGTGAAGGCACGTAGGAAACCCATTCCAAAATCCAAACATGAAGGCCTTTACAGTTGTAGGTATTGATGCAATACAAGGCCGAAAAAAGGGGAGAGCGCATGTCCTAACCCCAGGACCATTCATTTGACACAACCTTGACAAGTGTCATGTGTCAAGCAGCCCTTCCTTTAAACAACTGCCTAGATGTCGCCACGCACATCTCTTGGAAATAAGAACCTGAGCATTGTTGTCTTTACCTAGTCTACCAAAAATTGCCAGCATCGCTAAACACGCGCCATTTGTTTTGAGACTTTCCAATCAAGCTTTTCCAAAATCCTTGGATTGAGCATGTCAATGGAGACAGAAGAAGAAGGTTTTTCTGAGGAGGCCGATCACGAGGAGACCGATTATGAGGAGCAGCTTCAAGGAGGAGGAGAGGGGGCCCTAACATGGGCCTAGTGAGTATTGTTGGTAATGCCGAATTTGAATGGCCCCAGGTAGGGGCCACAGAGGCCAGGGTTGCCAACGAATAACATTGAGTTGAAGTAGTTGAGCTGGTGCCAGGAACCAAACCGGAGAGGTTGTTGTAGGGGAAATTGACTAACGTCAAGCTCTGCATTGTGGAGATTGAGGAAGGAATGCTCCCCACCAGACAACTCCTCAACTGGTTCAAGTAATTCAAGATCCGCATGTCAGCAATGATGAGGGAGAGGAAGGTAATCAGAGATGATGAAGAGGTGGAAGCGAGGGCGGATGATTTCATCAACAAATTTAAATAGTAGCTGAAGCTACAGCAGATGGATTCAATTCTCAATAGGAGGGAAATGCCCCCAGCTGGCCTTTGAGGATGTTCTAGCTAGCTTTCCTTCCCAACAACTAGTTCTGACTCAAATGTATATAGTTGATTTAATTGGATTTGCTAAGGTTTGACTCAATGAGTCATGACTGAATGACTCGGTGACCCGATCTTATACTTAGGCTTTTGAATGAGTCGGTGAGCTGTGTTTTCTAATATCCTATGAAAAACTACAAGTAGGCAATTTCTACCATTAATCTGTAAGATATCGTAGAAGTAGGTTGCATGAATTAAGCCTAATTACACTTTGAGTTAATTAAGCTTAATCATGATTAACACTAATGATAATAATTAGTGCTAAAGATAGTTATTAATTAATTTAAGATAATGTCATAATTTTCTTGATTTATGGGTTGTTTACATGGGAACTCTGCCATTTTTGTTGTCTAATTAGTGTTTAAATAGGTTTTAATGTGTTTTAAATGGCTAATCCAGTATTATCCTATTGTCCATTAATTATATGAGAACCACCATTACCACAGCATGGGTGGGACCCATGTGTATACTATGGTAGGGCCATGGCAGAATGCCTTCAAGCACCAGAGAAATTATTAGTTGCCAAAGGCCACTGGTGTCAAGGAAGGCACCTGCCTCTTGAAGAGTCTTCCAAGCACCTTCTGAAGAAATTTCTCTATCTCTAAGAAGAGAGAGATGGGGTATTTATAAGCTTGACCTTGATTGCACTTCTAGGGATAATCTGGAAAATTGGAGATCAATTGCACTTCTAGGGGTATTTCTAGAAGTTGGATCTTGACTGCACTCCTAGGAGCCTGACTACACTCCTTAGGGCTTAACTACACTCACTGGAGCTTGACTGCATTCCTTGGAGCCTGACTATACTCCTTGGGGCCTGATTGCACTCCTTGGAGCTTGACTACACTCCTTGGGGCCTAACTGCACTCCTTTGAGCCTGACTGCACTCCTTGGGGCTTGACTACACTCCTTGGAGCTTGACTGCACTCCTTGGGACTTGAATGCACTCCTAGGAGTTAGACTGCACTCCTTGGAGCATTTTTGAAAATGGGAGCCTGACTGCCCTCTTAGAAGCCTAACTGGACTCTTAGGGGCATTTTCAGAAGTTGGAGCCTGACTACACTCCTAGAGGCATTACTAGAAACAGAAGCCTGACTACACTACTAGGGGTATTTCAGGAAGTTGGAGCCTGATTGCACTCCTAGAGTCATGTTGGGAATGAAATAGCTTCCTTGCATCATTAACCCATTTCCAAATATTTTTAATAATGTGGATCACTGATCCAATTAATTGCATGTATATCTAATGTGGGTCCCATGCAATTAGTTATCATATTATTATTATTTTTTTATTCATAGGTTTAAAATACACCTATGACAAAGCACAATTTATAGTTTTGTCAAAAAAATTTTATCCAGGCCATGCTTTTTTCAGGCACAAGATAACTCATGTACGTGTGGGATTCTTAAACAGTTTCAGAATTATGCATTTTAATTTCTGACGATTGTGACCACTTTAAATAAAGTGTTGAAGCATGAGCAACGCTGACTACACTCGCTGCCTCCCCACCTATGTGACTTGTGGCCTTTTGGCCTTCAACTACGCACCTGGATGGATCTCACGTGGGATGATGAGTTTCTCAACTGTAAGGCATGTTAGCAAAACAATTCTCCTAACGCCTTGATTTCACTGTTTGTTGCTTCCTCGACTGCACAGCAGAGACTTACTTCTCAAGTGCATGGGTAATTTGTTTATCCGTTTGATGAATTCTTCATGCTATCCTGGCTACATGGGTAGAGAGCACAATGTTTGCTTGTCCACATGGCACATTGGCAACATTGCCAACTATAGAGGCTTCTCAACTATGCTGTCTCACCTCCCATTTTTTATTGGCTGCATGACACGTCAGCACGAGATGATTTCCATTTGCCTTGCCTGCGCACGCCATCTTCTTGGCCATACAGGTGAAGAGATCACCCATTCTAACAAAGATGGTATCAAAGATTCGATCAACAGCTTCCTGGAGTTGAACGAGTGATTGATGTAGATAACTATACATCGCAACAGATCCATCCTTGCAAAGTCTTCCATCCTTATATCCAAAAGAAAAGCCAGAGGTAGAGGTAGAATGATGCACAAGCTGTTGTTGTATCGTGACTATCATGCTTCTCCATACTTCTCCGCCTGTTGTGACTTGGTGCTGAAGGTACACAGGAAACCCATTCCAAAATCCAAACACAAAGGCCTTTATAGCTATAGGCATTGATGCAATATGAGGCAAAAAATAGGGGAGAGAGCATGTCTTGAGCTCAGGACCGCTCATTTGCCATGGCCTTGATAGGCGTTACGCGGCAAGTAGCCCTTCCTTCAAACAACCGCCTGGATGTCACCATGCACATGGCTCTTGGAAATAAGAAAATGAGTGTTGTTGTCTTTGCATACTCTGCCAGACTACCAGCACCGCTAAACATGCACCATTTGTTTGGAGACTTTCCAGTCAAGCTTTTCCAAAATCCTTGGATTGAGCATGTCGATGGAGATAGAAGAAGAAGTTGTTTCTAAGGAGGCTGATCATGAGGAAACCGATTATGAGGAGCAGCTTCAAGGTAGAGGAGAGAGGCCCCTAACATGGGGCTAGTGAGTATTGTTGGCAATGCCAAATTTGCAGAGGCCCAGGGAGGGACCGCAGAGGCTAGGGTTGCCGACAAACAACATGGAGTTTGAAATAGCTAAACTAGAGAGGTTGTCATAGGGGAAATCGAATGATGTCAAGCTTTACATTGTGGAGATTGAGGAAGGAATACTGCCCACCAAATGACTCAGGAATGCTCTCCACCAGACGACTCCTCGATAGGTTCAAGCAATTCAAGATCCTCATGCTGGCGATGATGAGGGAGAGGAAGGCGATCGAAGATGACAAAGAGGTGGATACGAGGGCAGATGATTTCATCAACAAATTTAAATAGTAGCCAAAGCTACACTGGATGGATTCAATTCTTAGGAGTAGGGAAATGCCCTTAGCTGGCCTTTGAGGATGTTCTAGCTTGCTTTCCTTCCCGACAACTAGTTTTGACTTAGATGTATATCCGCACAAATGGGAGGGATCACCTTTGACCTCCTCTACCACCTTGCTACTTTGGCAATGTTGTCTTCACTGCATTTCCAGTTGTAATTGTGAACGATCTTATATCGGGGTCGAGCACTTTCCTTATGTCTACCATTCACAAGGCATTGGCTCGAATGGACAATGAATACCTTCGATCGGCATTGGATTACTTGGAGCTACAACCAAAACTGACCGTGATGGTTCACAGGGCTAATATGTTCAAGTGTCCAGATGTAGGGTTTGTTAGCTAGGCTAAGCTACCATTGTATGATGTAGATTTTGGGTGGGGTCGACCAGTGCATGTTGGTCTTGTGAAGGTTCTTTTTTGAAGGTCAGGCATCTATGCTGTCAATACACCCTGATGATGGTGGCTTGTACTTGGTTATTTCAATTGGAATAAATGGTTCTTTGTCTTTTGCATAAGACAGAGTTGTTATCTAAGATTGTTGATTCATAATTTTACTATGTTCATTTCTTCTTAGGTATTTGAATTCTCTCAATGAATAACTTGCACACCCCCCAAGTTGATGTCCTCAGGTCTCTCCTTCTATACCCTCTGCTGCCACATCAACCTCTAGTGCACCATCACATCCCATCAGAACTCATCAGTAAAGTGGGTGGAGAGACGTTGTCAGTATTATTGAAGTGGGCCATCTGTCTTGAACTTGGCAGTGCAAACACCACACATTTTTAGTGCTTGACAAGCAATAGCATGTTTCTTGTCTTAGAGAATCGATCCTTTGACCGTATGCTCAGATGGATGAAGAAAGCCATCAATCCATTGATCGATGGTGTCACCAGCACCAAATGAAATCCACAGTTCACAAATAGCTCACAGTCTTGATCAATCTGCATAACTAATGATGTCCAATTCGTCGATCCCGATCTAAGCCACTCTTTCGGGGTTGTCAAACAGCATGTATTCAGCTGAAGCCTCGTGTCCCCTCCATATTAAGCTTTGTAGAGCAAGCACTTGTTGGTCTCTAACTGAATGGTATC
>JAYJMB010081007.1:0-21922 GCA_036873735.1 Pouteria campechiana
CCCCCCAAAAGGTCCTAAATCTGCCCCTAGCTACATGTATATCGTTGTACCATTCTTTTCAATCTTTCAATCTTGAGTTATATTTTCATTAAGTTCAAGTATTAACATATCTTTCCTAATAATCTTTAGCTAAGTTTTTTTTTTTTTAAAGTTTGCTTCTAGTTCTCTTATAATCTTTTATTGTGATAATTCATGTTAGTTTCGGCCTTTATTTTACATGAATAAACCACTCGAGTCTTTGATTTAATAAATAAATTTCAACTTGACATATTTAGGTATTCTCAATCACCCTTTTTATTATTATTTCACATTACAATTCATAAATCATCAATAAAAATATTCTTTGCTTTTATAAAATTTATCGAATTCCAAAAATCACAATATATATATATAGAGAGAGAGAGAGGGAGAGGAATACTTTTGTAGTGCATGTACTAGCGAAGAGAATTGACACATTTTTTACCTTGATGATATTGTAAAATCTTTCATAACCATTAAACTTATCATCATTTATTTAGCTAAGGCCACAAAGATTAGCTTAATCAAAAGCTCATAGTAACCAAAAATTTAAATAAATTAAAAAATAAATTTCAACTCATTAAAATTATTTGATCCTTTAGTAGAGGCAATGTACTTTTAATCGAATATCCAAACCTTTTAATGTATTCTTCCTATTTATAATATTTGCTTATATAGGATTTTATAATATTTTAATATTTGAATGAATAAATACAAGTAAAATTTAAATTTATATATGTTTTTATAACTTTTTATAATGGTGTATCCCACACAAGATTTTGATTGAAATGATTTCTAATATTTTTATTAAATATATTACTAAATATAATACTTGGAATGGATTTTATAAAATTATCAAGACGAGACCTAAATGGAAAGGACATACCGATTCACTTTAGTGTATGGATATATATATCTATGTGGATATATATATAGGAAAATAATCTAGTGTAGCCTGTTACACTAAATATTTAAGTGTAGCTGGTGTAGGAGCCGTAGGATTGTGCAAGCATCATCTGGGCCATTTGTGGGGGTGCTGAAGGAGGGAGGGAGGGAGGAAGAGAGAGACTTTTGACTTCGACTCCAAGAAAGAAGAGACATGGTGGGGCAGAATGATAGTAACTGCTTCAAGTCTCCTTTAGTCACATCTGCTTCCCATCTTCCCCAAATGGATGGGTGGCAGAAAACTAACTCCCTCTTTGCAGTGCACATAGTGAAAGTAGGATAAATACTTTTTTAAATATTGAAGATCAGTACTAAATTAATAATTTTTATATTAAAAGTTATTATTTTCAAGGCATAAAAATTCTATGTTGCTGTGCACTGGGTGATTCAGATGATTAATGAGGCAATTATCTCTATCCCCTCTTCTTCACATGCTTGGCTAACATGCGGCCACATTTCATCTCTCCAAATAAGAACAAACAGATGTTGGAGAAGGCTATGAAATTTATTCAACAGGCATACACACTTCATATAAATGCACTACTAGCTAGCAACATATCTTAAATTCCAATGCGGCCCACCTAATGTATACATCACCATCATTGTCGTCCAATTATTTTTCATGTTACAATATCCTGAAAATATATATTACACTAGGTGCCGCATAAGCACTATTAAAATGGATATATTATTATATCATAATATAAAAATGAATGAAGCTTAACATATAAATTATTTTCCTTTATTGCGGTCGAGGTATTCGTACTAATTAAAATGTATGTTTTACCCATTTTGATTGACATATCCTCTAAGAATGGAATGGATGGTAATGCACTCTGAAAATATGTACCTATAATCAAATTAAAATCATGGGTGACTATTGGTTCATCTTGCTTGTTGCAGCCATGGCTATGTGATGAGGGAATGAGCATCCATGTCCGAAATCCATCTTTAAGGTGCACTATTGCTTCCACTATGTCCAAAAACCCAGCCTCTATGTCCAAAATCCATTTTTAAGGTGGACTATTGCTTCCACTAAGTCCAAAAACCTAGCCTCCAAGTCCGAAATCCATCTCTAAAGCGGAAACACATTAAAATCCGATGCTGGAATATCTAACAGCTAGTTATTTTAATCTATATCTGAAATTCCACGCATGTCTCAAAACCCAGATTCCATGTTCGAATTACCACTCTAAATTCAAAACGCATTAAAACCCTAAGTAAATAGGTAAATTTCTTTGGTTCTTCATTGCAGACATAGCAACTTCCCCTCTCTTTCCTATTTCCCAAGTATGAAATCTCATCTATAAAGAGCACAATCCAACTTTTCGTGACATTCAAAGATTCTCCTATCACACATCTTTTCATCTTTGTTTCTCCTATTTCCACCATATTTCTATTCCAAAAATTTTTCAAATCCATCCCTGTTAAGTCAAAGGCTCTAGTTTTGATGATTAATAAAACCTGTTAATGACTTGATTTTCAGTTTCAAAGTCGAAAAGAAGAGCTTTGGAGTTGAGAAGAAGGAACTTTAGAGTCAAAAAAGAAGCTTCAAAGCTTAGTAGAAGAGTTATGGAGTTGAGAAGACAAGCTTCAGAGTTAACACTGTCAAATATCGAAGGCAGCAACATGAATTCAGAGTTAACGAAGAAAGGAAGCTTCGAAGAAGAAGAGAAGGAAGCTTCAGAGGTAATGAAGAGGACTTCGGAGGTGACGCCATTACTTCGGAGGCATGAGAAGAGAGGTTTAGAGTTGAAAAAGAAGAGAACTTCGGAGACATGAAGAAGAAGAGCTTCAGAGGCAGAAGAGAAGCTCCAGAGGTGCAAAAGAGCTGTTGGGGTAGGAAAATCCGAAGTTATGACTTCAAATGATCCAGAGATGATCCAAGTGCTTCAAAGATGTGAAACACTCACTTCGGATGATCAATATGTAGCTTTGGAGGCGTGAAATGCATGTTGGAGTTGACAAAGCATGAGCGCCCATAATAGATGGACTCCGACCTTTGGAGGCTTCTAAAAGTGACTTCAAAGACTCCAAAACTATGTAACAAGATAGCATTGTGTGGTTTACAGTGAGGCAAAGACAATGGTCAAAAAATTTAGGAAGCAACAACTAGTTTGAAATGGAACTTACAAATAGGATTTCCAAAGAAAGAAAGAAATACTTTTGAGAAGATTGAACATGAATCAAACACAAGAACTCAAAGTCAATAGGTGCATTTACTCCAACAAGCTTCAACGAACAAAGAGCTTGAAAGATTCATCACTTAATCATCAAGGGAGATCTGAAAGCACCATGAGCTTAATGTTTTATCTTTATTAATTGAGGTTAAACTATATATACATCTAGGCTTAATTAGAGGCAATTTCTTGTACATCTAGACTTGTAAAGGTTGAGTTGCTAGTTAGCTATTGAGAAACCAAATTGTATGAGTTGTTGATAAGTTTAGTGAAAACCAATAGTTGTAGAGTTTTTGGTGAGCTCATAAAACTAGTGTTGAGTTTTTGATTAGCTTGTAAAACCAAGGGGGTTGTGATTCCATGGGTTATAGTGGAACCCAAGGTTGGGGAAACTTTTGAAAGTAGAGTAGGTACCAAGAAAGGGCCTAAACCACTATAATCCTTATGTCTTTATTGTTATGTGTTTTTGTGCTTCCACTACATTTATATTTTACACTTGCACAATTAGTTTATTTTCCCCATACCTCCTTGAATCTAGTTTTGCTATAGATTGAACAGGACTAACAATTGGTATCAGAGCAGGGCACTGATATTGGAATTCATGATTTTATCTCTACCTCAGTGTAATTTAGTATGGTAAACAACTTTGGTGGAATCAAGGAGGGTCAATCAACCACCAGACCTCCACATTTTGATGGGGAGCATTATAGCTATTGAAAAATGAAGATAAAGACATTTTTGATTGCCAATAGTTATAAGCTATGGAAAATTGTAGAAGAAGGAATGATGCTTTCCACATCGAAGGAATGATGCTTTCATCAGAGGAAAGTAAATGGACTAACCAGGACATTAAAGTAGTTTAGTTGAATGCCAAAGCTAAGAATGCTTTATATTGAGCTCTCTCTTTCTCTGAATATGAGAAGATATCCCCATATGAAACTGAAAAGGAAATCTGGAATCATTTGCAAGTAGTTTATGAGACGGCAAGTCAACTTAGAGAAGCTAGGATTAGTTTGCTTGTCCAAGAATATGAAGTGTTCTGTATGCTTAGGGATGAGTCTATATCTGATATGTTTTCTAGATTTATGAGACTCACTAATAGCCTAAAATGTTTAGGCTATGAGATTTCTTGTTCATAGCAAGTTAAAAAAATTTTAGGGTCTCTCCCAGCGGATTGGATGCCAAAAATCACAGTAAATGAAAAGGCCAAAGATTTGAACAAGCTCCTGATTACAAAACTCATGGGATCTTTGATGACCCATGAAGTATGGAAGAATGAGAAGGAAGGAAAGAAGATGAACATAATGTATGGCAATGGAATTGCAGATTCTTCATGTAGTGAGGGGGAAGATGATGATGTAGAATTTGTAAAAAGCCTCTCAAGGAAGATTAGGAGTCTATTGAAGAAGAAGAAAGGAATAAAATTATAAATTCAATAAAATGATGTACACATGAAGAAGATGAAGAAATAAATGTAAATGAAAAAGTAAAAAAAGAAGTTCATTTATGTGTAACTTCTTTCGAATTGTAGTCATAATAAGAGAAGAAACAACTCCTCAACCATGATAAATGGGAACATAAATTTGTTTGAGGCAACTAGCTAGGTGAAGGTATTGTATTTTCTATCTTTAATACTTTGTATTCATGTTACTTTACTTTAGCCTTCATCACTTTATCTCTCATTAAAGAACTATCTTGCATGTAAAAAATGCAAGAAAAGCTAAATAAATAATCATCTATTACTTGGATCAAATGATTTACTATTGACAGCTAAATGGAATTTGGTTTGAATGTGAGAAATAAAGCTGTTAGATTATGCATGATAAGGGGAGCAAGGAAAACAAAGTTTAGGATCATGCATTACAGCAGCAGTTGAAGGAGAATGAGTTCAGTTCCTCACACTAGCATTCTATAATAATCCCTCTTCCCCTGGACCTTTTTGATTATGAAAAAAATGGGAAGAATGTTGAGACTTGCTGCACTTGAGGAAAAATGATTTAAAGGGGGAGAAGAAGTAGAAATTGAATTTTTTGAAAATTTAAAAATTTATTATATATAAACCAATCTTAGCATGGTAAGCTAAAATGATTCAGACTTCCTTATGCTTATTATATAAGTTATTTAGGAGGAGTTGTCATTAGTTCATTAGCACTATTTTAAGTGATTAAGTTTTATTATCATTAAAGAGGGGGAGAATATTGAGTTAAAGGCTCTAGTTTTGATGATTAGTAAAACTTGTTAATGACTTGGTTTAAGCTAATAATTATGTTACTAATATTTTTAGTTTCGAAGGTAGCTTCGGAGTTGAAAAGAGGGAACTTTGGAGTCAAAACAGAAGCTTTAGAGCTTAGTAGAAGCATTTTGGAGTTGAGAAGACAAGCTTTGGAGTTAACGCTATCAAGCATCGGAGACAATAGCGTGAATTTGGAGTTAATAAAGAAAGGAAGTTTCAGAGAAGAAGAGAAGGAAGCTTCGGAGGCACTGAAGAGGACTTCGGAGGTGACACAGTTACTTTGGAAGCATGAGAAGAGAAAGCTTCAGAGTCGAAGAAGAAGAGAAGTTTGTAGACAACAAGAAGAGGAGCTTTAGAGGCAGAAGAGAAGCTCCGGAGGTGCGAAAGAGCCACTGGAGCAGGAGCATCCGAAGTTATTACTTCGGATGATCCAAGTGCTTCAGAGGCATGAAACACTCACTTCAGATGATCAATACATAGCTTCAGAGGTGCGCGAAATGCACTTTGGAGTTGACAAAGCATGAGCGCCCATGACAGACAGACTTCAACCTTCGAAGGCTCTGAAAAGTAACTTCAGAGACTTTGAAATGGCACAATAAGACAATGCCATGTGGTTTACAATGAGGCATTTGCAATAATTGAAAAATTTAAGAAGCAACAGCTAGTTTAAAATGGAACTTATAAATAGGAATTCCAAAGAAAGAAAGAAAGACTTTTGAGAAGATTGAACAGAATCAAACACAAGAACTCAAAGTCAAGAGGTGCATTCACTCCAACAAGCTTCAACAAACAAAGATCTTCAAAGATTCATCACTCAATCATCAAAGAAAATATGAAAGCACTGTGAGCTTAATGTTTTATTTTTATTACTTGTGCTTAAATTGTATGTATATCCAGGCCTAGTTAGAGGCAATTTCTTGTACATCTAGACTTATAAAGGTTGAGTTGCTGGTTAGCTCTTGAGAAACCAGATTGTATGAATTGTTAGTGAGCTCAGTGAAAACCAACAGTTGTAGAGTTTCTGGTGAGCTCGTAAAATAAGTGTTGAGTTTTTAGTTAGCTCGTAAAACCAAGGGAGGTTATGATTCCATGGGTTATAGTGGAACCAAAGGTTGGGAAAACCTTGGAGAGTAGAGTAGGTGCCAAGAGAGGGTCCGAACCACTATAATCCTTATGTCTTTATTTTTGTGTTTGTATGCTTCCACTGCATTTATTTTCTGTACTTGCACAATCAGTTTGTTTTCTCCACACCTCTTGGAATCTAGTTTCACCATATATCGAATGGGACCAACAATCCATTCTTTATCCCAATTCAAACCGTAGCATAAATAGGAAAACTTCTTCGTCTTTTCATTGCAGACGTAACAACTTACCCTCTACTTTCCATTTCCCAAACCATCCCATCTTCATCCCAATCCAAAATTGAAAAATCCCAACTGGTGCATCATGGCTCAAATGGATGAATCAGACATGGTAGTAGCATCAACATCGATAGAGTCTTCAAGAATAAGAAGAAAAAGAGAAAGAAGAAGTGGAAGCATCTCCATCATAAAAGAAAAGGTTGAATAAGAATCATCTATTAGAGGTATTTTTCTGGAATAATCATGAAGCCTACAATAAATTTATGAATGTATATGAACAAAAAAAGGTAGTGAAGGGAAGGACTCTTGGTTTGAAAGACTCAATGAAAATGATTTGAATTTAGATATATGTAGATGGATTAAAATCCAAGGGTAGACTGACTTTATGAGTTGCATTGAGAAATGCTATATAAGGATAGTTCAATATTATTCTGCAACTATGATTTAAAGTTGAAGAAATCATGAATAGGAGATAGAGTAATAGATTTATCTCCTGAGAACATAAGGTAGTGTCTGAATCTCCCCCTAGGTGAAAGAGAAGAAAAGGATTGGCTTACCTTAAGAAAATAATTATTTTTAGAGTTGGCTGGAACAAAAATTGATGAAGAAGTAAAGAGTCTACATCCCAACTTTCTAGAAAAAAAAATGAGAATGACCCACATTTTGGTCATCAACAACATATTTCCAAAAACATGAGGTAGAAATAACATTTTTGAAAAAGATGCCAGAATATTGTGGGCACTAAAAAATGGGAAGAAAATAGACCTAACAAAGACAATCTTAGATCATTTGTTTCAGTTCAAAAGCAATAATAGATTTCCTCTTCCTTATGTAATGATTCTGACAAAATTCTTAAGAAGAGCGGGAGTAGATTTGACATCTAAAGATGGAGAAGAATTTAGAAATTCAGATATGATGACTAAGGTGAACTTGAGGAAAATAGGTTTCAAAAGGAACAAGTCATCCAAGCGAGCAAGATTTAAAGGTGGAATAACCAAAAGAAGATAAATAGAATTACCTGCTACAACTATGGAAGTAAGGGAAGTTATATGGGAGAATCTAGAACCAATTTTTACTGATAGAGTAGAGAAAATGACAACAGAACTGAGAGAAGAAGAAGAGGTTGCTAAAATGAGAGAACCAATAGCGAGAGTTGTTGAGACCAGAAGAGAATCTGTAAATGTAAGAGAAGACAATAACATGATAGATGAAGCTCAGATAGCAACAATACATGTAGCCACTGCAGAAGCAGTAATAGAAGCAATAGTAAAATCAATAGCTACTCATTCTCCAAGGAGGCCTTCATCCTCCACTCACAAAAGTTTTGAGAACAGGTTAAAAAATATTGAAGTTTCTATTTCAACTCTTAATATAGAGATGAATTCAGTATGTCAAAAGCTAGATACTTTGACCTATGTGGTTGAGTCCATTAAGCATCAATTGAAGCATATTCAATCCTCTTCTCCATCATCACCTATCCATGATCTGAGAACTTCGTCATCCTTGAGATCCCCTTAGTCTCATCATTCACATTAGTCTCATCATTTTCTATCTCATCATTCCTCACCCTCCTCTCATGTTCATGACTCTAGACCTATTTCACCAATCAGGTATACTCATCTCATGAATAGTCCCTCCTCTCTTCATCTCACATCGCACACTTCTTCACTTATAACAACTCTAAGTGTTGAAATTCCTACATCTCCAAATTCCTCTCCTCATCTCACGTCGCACACTTCTCCACTTGCAACTTCTCCAATTATTGCAATTCTTCCATCTTCACGTTCCTCTCCTCATCCCTTCGCTTCCACTTCATCTTGATCTGATTCAATATCTTCTATCTCTGAGTCAACTATCCCACTTGCCAAAGTCCTAACATCCATAAAGTTCACTCTCAAGAAATCTTCTCACTCCTTAGGAAACTCCCTCTCCTCCATCACAATCGCCTCTTGCAACTACTACTCAAGTTGCATCATCTCCTTCTCCAAGTCCATGATCTACTATTTAATCCACTTCCTTCAGTCCTATTTAGACTCCATAACCATCTCTTTCTTCTTAACAGACAACACCTCCCCCCCTCCACAAAAACCTCTAATGCATTCTCCTCAAGAACTTCCAAAAGTTTTTGAACTTCGTAGGCTTTTTACTCCAGTATCCACAGTACCTACTGACTTTAGAGGAGTACAAGGTAAAAAGGCTTATGTTTCTACTAAGGAACATAAGTCAGATATTATCCCCACTGTAATATCACTCAAGCCAACATATAAAATTCGGCATCCCAAGCTTCCCAAATCAACACCTTCAATTGCTAGGAATCCAAGGAAATGAATAAAAATGACTCTCTAGGAAGTTCAAAATAGGCAGTTGATAAATCAAATGGCTATCCAAATTTTTGAATCCCAAAATAGGCTGTTCACTCTCCTTGATCTTGCTTTCCCAAATTTTGAAGATTAGGATTTTCTCAACTATATTACAATAATAAAAGGTCTAATAAAGAACTTCAAACCCAAACCACTCCCAGATGGTGATGGGATCAGAGATAAAATACTAAGTGATTACATCCCACACACTTCATCCATCCCACCTCCTCCATGGCCACAAAATCCTTCACTTGAAATTGGGTCTGGACCAATGGATGATAGGATTTCTTTTCATGCTGTAAATAACATATCTAATCCTAACTTCATTCACCTTTCAGAAGATGTGTATCTACAGTGTAGAAAGATGCACCTTGACGCATATATGCTTAGTCTTCCTCCTCCCTTTCTAGAGTTTGCATATCCTCTATATAGAGAAAAACTCAGGATTGTTGTTTGTCCTGAACAACAAAAGGCAAAATCCATAGTCTCCATATCTCACTCCTAAATATCAGTTGCTCCTGCCTCCATTTCCACCCCTTAGCTTCCTCCATCCAAATTCCCTTCTCTCAAAATAAAAGTTCCAGTTTCTAAGCCCAAACCTCTCCCAAAGAATGAAACTTTGGTTTCTAAACGTTCTTCTACTACCATACCCTCTTCTTTCACCCCTCTGTTCCCTCCATCAAACTATCCTCCTTCCAGAAACAAAGTTTCAGTTTCTAAATGTTCTTCTACTACCATACCCCCTTCTTCCACCCCTTAGCTTCCTCCATCCAAACCTCCTCCTTCTAGAAACAAAGTTCCAGCTTCTAAGCCCAAACCCCCACTTAGCAAAACTAGAACACCTTCATATAAACCATTTCCTCCTCCTTCTATCTACCTAGATCAAGAGGAATATACTCGTAGAAATAGAGTAAATGACAAACCTCATCAAGCTAGGCATCTCTCCGCCTACCTTAATATGCTCAGACATGGATACTTGGCTTGTCTAAGAATTACCCCTTCCCTTGAGCCTCCAATAGCTGTACCAGTTGTATCGACACAGGCTCAATCAATTCTGGTAATAATGGACACAATAGAAATAAGTCCTCAAGTATCTTTCAAGAGACCAAAGATGACTAGTCCAACAAACAGGAACCCAAATCTATGAGATAAATTGTTGCTTATCTCTTTTTGCCACAACAATGTTATCTATAATTTTGATATGTACTCATTGATTCTTATACTTCCACTATGTACATCTCTTTAAGAAGTTGTTATCATTTTGATTTGTTAAGTGGGAATGTCTGCCCGCATTTTAGATTTTGCTGCTTTGGTGGTTTCATGTGCCTAATTTATCTCTACATGCTAGCAGAGTTCGACTCATTAACTCAAAATCCAAACTAGCAAAGCTAGATGAGATGCTTCTAGCTAGCATATTCTTAGCATCCGGGGTAAGTTTAACACCCAAGTTCTATGTCTATGATTAAAAATTTGGACTTGGATAAATTATTCAACACACCAAAGTAGACCTGCCCATGTCCAGGAATAGTTCATCCAAGTCCAGGGTTCATATTTCGTGTCCAGACTTGGATGAATAGTTCATCCAAGTCTGGATTTATAATCCCAGACATGGAATATGAACCCCAAACTTGGATGAACCATTCTCGGATATGGGCAGGTCCACTGTAGTACATTGAATGGTTTATCCAAGTTTGAATTTTTAATCTTGACATGGAATTTTTGGCCTCAGACTTGGGCACTGAACTGTTCATCCTTGTTCGGACATGGGATATGAACCCTGGATGAATGGTTCTTGGACATGGATGGGTCCATTGTGGCACGTTGAACGGTCTATCCAAGTCTGAATTTTTAATCCTAGACATAAAATATGCCCAAACTTGAATGAACCATTCCAAAAAAACATAGAATTTCTTATGTCTTGACTCCTCTCCTCATCAATGTTTAGAATGGCATGAAATTGGCCCTTTTAGACGTATTCCATTAATGAATTTTTCATATGCAATGCTAGTTAGGAGTCTCATTCATTGTGACTTTTCTGAGATTATTTATTTTCAAGGCTGGAATTAATTTATGCATTAATCCGAGTATAAGTTAGACCCTCATCATGCCAGACTTTCTTCTTTAACTCCAGAACTTCCAACGCCTTCTTTCATTCTAGCCATTGCTAATAATGAATAATGGGAAGTCAAATGTTTGGTGGGGGTCATGGAATATGCCTCCGTATGAGAGGGCCTTTCATAGAATTAAAGAACTATGTAGAGAGAAATAAACGTTGCAGACTTCACTGCGAGGATTGCAACTTGTCGAGCAAGACATGATTTTTTCATGGGCAGAGCACTTTTTTGAAGTAAACCATAAATGTCAATGGTTGCAGGCCAAGATTGACAATGCTACAAGAATGGCAAAGTGTACCCCACATTCTGCACCCTACAACATTTTTAGCTCTAATTACCATGAAATTAGATGACTCTTTTAAGAGTTGGAGATGACATTCATATGATTAGATACCAGTTTCCTCCATCATACTTTTGGTTTTTAGCCTACTCTTTGGGCTCCTCTTCATTGACCAGATCATAAATTCCCGGTTTGACATGCATCATTGGCCTTATTTGTTTTAATTCTGATATATAATAGATATTCTATATAAACTGATATATTACTATATTAATAATTGTCTTGCTAGAATATTCATGCATGCCCTATATCCATAGTGGTTTTCTTAATTCTTTGGTGATGTTCATGTGCAACCATTTAAATGCCTAGAATGACATGAATATTCCATCATTGTTTACGATGCATCATATTGTATAGGAGCATCAATGAGGTGTTGAGAACTAAATAACGTATAGGTATTTGTTATTGTAGGATGAAACTAACTTGAATCGATATCCATCCTATAAGAGATTTTTTTAATAGCCCGAATGACATTTGAATCATCTAATACCTTATCTTCCTCAATGCTGAAAAATCATTCTACGACGAAGATGTCCTCCTCTTCAGATAACAGTCCTTGGGATGCATTATTCACAACACTAGAGGATCGGGCCAAAGTAATGATTAGTGATCTAGAGTATGAGGTATCCCAGTTGAAAGGTAGACTTATAGATATGCAACAACATCAATGCGAAATGATGCTAGCTTTGGCTTGAATATATGCTGTCCTGAACCAAGATTGGGTTCAGCTAGGAAGAGAACTTGAAGGACGATAAGAGATGATTCGTCACCTTTCTCAGACCTAGCCTAGACTAATGCCTAACTTGTACCAACTATGCAAAACATTGCTGCAAATGAAGGTTGCATACCCTTCAGTAGATTTTTCAAAACTTTGAAATGTTGTAGAAAACCGTGAAGACTCTAACTCATCTTCGAGTTAGTAAAGGGTGAGAAAAATGACTTCATGTATTTTTTGTTGTTATTTTGGTTACTCTTTTGATCTTTTTACTTGTGCAAGAAGTATATGGCATGCACTGGTTATGACCATTTTAATTTCACTAGTGTTTTATTTTTACACTGTAAAACTCTGCTCAACCAATCATCCCAAAAAGGATAAATGACCTCCGTCAATTGAAGAAATAACTATTCATCCAATACTCCCTCCCTGCTAAGAAACAACTGCATTCGAAATGGCATGTCCAAAAATGGTTCATCCAAGTCCGGGTTTCATATCTAATTTTGAGATTAGAAATCTAGATGTGGATGAACTGGTCAGCATGAGATAGTGGACCTGTCCATTTCTGGGAATGGTTCATCCAAGTTTGGGGTTCATATCTCATGTCTGAGATTACAAATCTGGACTTGGATGAACTTTTCATCTAAGTCTGGATTTGTAATCCTGGACATGGGATATGAAGCCCGGACTTCGCTAAACTGTTCATCCAAGTCCGAACATGGAGTATAAACCTTGGACTTGGATGAACCGTTCATGAAAAATAGCTAAGTTCAAGTTTCATATCCTATGTTTGAGATTACAAATCCGGACTTGGCTGAACTATTCATCCAAGTGTAGATTTGTTATCCTGGACATGGGATATGAACCCCTAACTTGGGTGCTAAATCATTCATCCAAGTATGGACATGGAATATGAACCCCGAAATTGTATAAATTGTTCACGATGAATAGCCAAGTCTAAGGTTCATATCCCATGTCTGGGATTATAAATCTAGACTTGGCTAAACGGTTCATCCAAGTCCAGATTTCTAATCTTGGATATGAGTTATGAACCCCAGAATTGGGCACTGAACTGTTCATCCAAGTCTAGACATGTAATATGAACCCCTGACTTAGATGAACCATTCCTGAACATGAGCAGGTCCACTGTGGCACATTGAACCATTCATCCAAGTCTGAATTTTTAATCCCTGACATGAAACTTTTGACCCAGACTTAGATGAACTATTCACGATGAACAACCTTCTTTGACTCATGTCCCAAATTAGACCTCCATGTTCAAGATGTAAATTTTTTAAAAACAATCGACAGGAGCGCAATTGGAAACCCCAAAGAGGACAAGTTGAATAAAGAGTTGCAATGGCCTTCCAAAGGCCATAAATTACAATAACACAACAAAGACCTTCTCTTGTCTAATCACAGTAAATGCTTATATATAATGGTCTAAAATTGCATATTAACAATAATAATATAGAAAAGTGTTTAGAGTTGCAAATTGAAAATAAATGTCTGTAAAGACTCCATCACAGAGAAATGTTTGACTTCCTACATAAGCCACATTTTGAATACTATAAGCATTATAAAATATAAAACGTGCAGTCTTCTCTTACATGCCTTGGCCTTTGTCTCCTTGCCTTGCAATTGGCCTCATATTGCAACAACTTCTCTCTAGTGTGCTGCATTTCTTAAAATTCTGATTTAATTATCGATTCTTTTCATGCATAGCATACAACCAACTATTCAACCTTTTGATCTCATGCAGTTGATATCTTCTAAATTGATGCTCTCTATCAATCAAAGGGGGATCTACCTATCGAAAAAAGGAACATTTGTTGGGATCATCCTGCAATGAGATAATTAAACAATTATCAATTATATCAGCATATTTACACAAGATACTAAAGGAAAGTATAAAGACATTCATGAAATAACCTACACAACTGAGAAATCACCTCCCTAGTATCTTATCAGTATAAGAAGTCAACCTAGTGCTTCAAAACTGTATTTACAAAAAACTCTTGCAGAATATGGCAAACTTGTACCCTTGGATGAAGAAGTCATATGAAGTACTCTACGAAAGCTAATAAAGATTCTGTTCATATCTTATCAACATAAAAGTCCAAACATATGCATAAAACCTTAATATAATAAAAGGTAGGCATAAAGTACCTTCCTAATCAAGATTACCATGGGATGAATAGGCTAAAGGATTAGAACTTCTCATCGATGGATAATTTCTCCTATCATGCCTAATAACAATTTTGTTGCAACTGTGACACAACCTACCAGCCCCACCTCTCCTAGCCTCCTCAATTGTTGACTTGAATTTCTTACTAGTCCGACCTTTTATTTTCATGATATGTGGATCTAGTATTGCATTTGGTTGAGAGTTATGGCTATATACCCTATTAATTGGGGCATTAGCTGGTGGGGTTGCCATAGTTTCATTTGAAGGTAGCATTAAATTAGGCTGATATACAAACCTTATACTTTTGTTATTGAAGTTAGCCCCACTCCTTTCATCACATCATGTGCATCCAAAACATGTTCTCTTTTATATTCTTCTGTTGATTTTTGAATTTTTTTCAAGCCTTCAAAAATAATTTCATAAAAAGCCAAATCGCTAGTCCCATGATGAACAATTTTACCACATTCTTGTATCAAGTTATAGTGTTGTATAATCTTTAAATTTTCAACACTTGATGTTGTGGCACATTGGTGGTCTATGATCTTTTTCTTAAGTCTTTGGGTCCACCTTCTCAATATAAGTTTTTCAGGCATACTAAAGATCCTTTGTATATGAAATACTGCAAGAATATATGCATACACTATCCTTGCAAACTCTCACTTTTTGTATGAACATGTGGTCATCCTACTTTCATTTTCCCATTCAATTTTTTAAGTCTTTTAGGATCACCACTTGAATATTAATGAACAACATATTGATCTATATGGTCCTCTAACATATTAATCTAATACTGGCATTGCTCAACTTCTTTCTAGAATTCTAAAAAAATCTTCTTTGTATACACTTTTGCCATATCACACTTAATAGTGTGCTGTGTTTTCATAACTAGCATGCCATATGTTATTTTACAATCAACATCTGTTTTTGCCTAATGCCTCCCTTTAACAGTCTATTAATACGCACAAGTAAATTCCAACAATTTTATGTTGCAATGAACATATTTATCAAATAATGAATTCATGCTCTCAGATCTCCCTATAATTATAATGCCAAATAAAAAATGACATCTAACATAAGTAGACACCCATGCCTTTTTTATATTATATAGTTGTTGCAGCCATGAGTGATCATGCAAGCCATAAGTATTAATCATATCAGCCCATGTCTTTTCAAACTTATCTAATGTCTCACTTTTGTATATGCAATTAGACCAAGTCTTGTGAAAAGTTGGATTGTTATGAATCACAATATCCATCTTTTTATTAAAATTTTTATTCAAGTATCATATGCAAATAACATGGCACATTTGAGGGAATACATATCTTATAGCTGCTAAGATAGCAACATCTTGGTCAGTTACTATTACTTTAGGAGGTATACCTCCTGTAATATCAAGTCATGCTCTAAATAACCATTTAAAATCAATTATGGCCTCTCTAAAAAGTGATCTCTCCCTAAGTAATATTGATTGCTTGTGATGGTTAACGCTAACAAATAGTCCAAATGGCACATCATACTCATTTGTCTTATACGCCATATCAAACACGCAACATCACTAAATGCCCCATAATCAATTTTAGCTGCACTATCACCCAAAAAAATGACATCCAATATCCTTCCCCATCCACTTGTAGGTCAAAACTAAAATGAGGATTGACTCTGAAAGTATTGTAACAAAGTGAATGCCCCCAGCTAAACTTGGATTGATGTGGCCTTCTATAAGCATTTCTAAGGTCTACCTATGAAAATCCCAAATTCTCCAACCTACCTGCCTCACAAGCCATAAAGTCTAATGCTTTTGCTACACCTACCCCAACTTTATTCAATTTCACAATATCTACTTGACAATCCAACACGATCGTAAATAATCATAAACAACGAGATTTATAAGGTGATTCTAGACCATAGCTATGTTTAGATATAAATTTTGTAACAACCTACTTATCACAATCTCCACTTTTAGAAACCCCAAGTAATTCCATGCAATTATATCTTGTGACATATCTCTCTTCATATTTTCACTTTTCCTATTCTATGAGTACAACATTTAAAGCTTCATGTGGACCATTTGAATCTACTGGTAGGCAATCTACTTCAATGAGTTTGACTATCCTTAATCCCTCTTTAGAGAATTTAAAAACCTGAGCACATACGTCTCAATTGACCAACTTTCTTGCATAAGCCTTTCTAATACTAAACCCACATAGTTTTGCATAACCATTATAAAACTGACAAGCAGCTTCCTTATTAACATGAATGCATGACTTCAATGATAAACAAAACTTGATTCGAAGATTATGTACTAATGGTTATTATCAAGTTTTAGTATGCAGAATCAAGTTGCAGGTCTTAAAAAAATAAGCATAGCATATTCCATAATGACAAGGCTTGAGCAAGTAAAGAAGCAAAATATAAAGCGTTGTAACAAACAAAAGATGAGTGAAAAGGGCTCGACTGTTTCCATTCATTTGTCAAAATAGAAAATCATATCTGATGGATGTAAGGTAGTATATATACAACAGATTCCCATAGCAATGCCAATAGTTGTCTTATGAAAACAGACAAAGGCAGAAGAAGTGAAGATCCTTTTAGCAGAACAAAAACATCTTCTGCTATCAATAGATAAAGCAGAGAAGCAAGAATCGTATGGCAAAGTAGAAACTTTATCTATCACAAGCGAACTAATAATCATCTGTTGTCAACAAAAAGTGAAAGAAGCAAGGAGCATTTGGCAGAATAAAGAATTCGTTAGTGATCATCTATTGTCAATAGACAAAGCGGAAGAAGCAAGGACCGTCTAGTAGAACAAAAAATTTGTCAATGATCATCTGCAATTAATAGAGAAAGCGGAGAAATATTTCATCAGATGAAGGTGTGAAGAAAACTAGTCTGTAATCCAGAAATTCATCTGTTACTTACAATAGACAAACCCAACAGACGAAGCCCTGAAGCAACAAGACATCTATGCCTCTACGATGCAACAGACAAAGAAATTGAATGGTCTTATGAAAGACAAAGACAAAGGAACTTTGTCTTATAAACAACTGAAAAAATATTTTGTTTATCATAAGTAAAAGATGAGCAATGCTTAGAAGGACTTATTGGTCTTCACTTAGCATTAATAACAATCTTTCTATATTAATGAAAGAGATAGTCATTGCAGTAATACCTCAACCAGAGCTTATTAAGAAACTAGAAATTATCTTCTCCAAGTTCGACACTGCAGGCATTCTAGTATTCGAGGAATAAGCAAAAGTCAGAGAATTCAAAACATACCAATCAGAACATTCTCTATTATTATGGAGCTCACCTACCACAAATGACTAGAATTCAAAGTAGCTATAAATGGAGCATCATTGGAGCTGGAGAAAGAAGAAATATTAAGAAAATTATTCAAAAAACTCTTGAGAGCATTTACTGATCTTAGCTAAACCTTTGGCAATTCTTCAAGAGTCAAGAGCCTTATATTCAAACATTCCTCAACTTTTCTTTAAGGCTCTCAACTACCTTTCGGAAAATCATTTACTTCTGCATTCAACTTTCAGAAACCTTCTCTTGTGCTTACTAAAAAATTCTTATGCTTAAACTTATGATATTCATTTTTTGTGAAGTTCCTTAAGCTAGTGGTGGAGACTAAACTCAAGAGCTATGACTATCTAAGTATAGACAAGAGCTAATTATTCATGCCCTGTAGAGCTAGAATCTAAAAGAGTATTGGGAACACTTCTTTATGCCCCCTAGAGTTGGAATCCAGAAGAGTGTTGGAGACACTTATTTATGCCCCCTAGAGTTGGAATCTAAAAGAGTGTCAAGGACACTATTATATTTCTACTATTCAGAATAGTGGAATCTAAGACACTAAGAGAAAAGTGCTATTGGAATAGTGGAGTTGGATGTTTACTCAAACTAATATAAAAATCATTATCTTATTTATTTTGTGCATTTGTTAATTGAGCGATTGGTTACTCGAGGGAACAGAATACTAAAAGGGGTTGAGAAATAATTTTTTAAATACCTAATTCACCCCTCCCCTCTTGGGTTTTATCTAACCTTCGGAACCAACAAGTGGTATCAGAGAAAACTCATCATCCTTATTACAAATATTCACCAAGGAGCAATCATCTTCCCAGTTACCCCTATTTGATGGAACTAACTTTGCTTATTAGAATTTAAGGATGAAGCAATTTATTATAGCTAATGATATGAAATCTTTGAGGGCTATTAAAGTTGAAATTACTCTTCCCACTAATAAAGTAGATGCATGGACCAAAGAGGAAGCCACCTTAGTCCAAAATAATGCAAAGGCTATAAACTCTTTATTTTATGGATTATCCTCATCTAAATTTGATAGAGTATCCTCTTGCACTACTGCAAAGGATATATGGGATAAATTAGTGTCTATTTATGAAGGTTTCTCATAAGTCAAGGGAACCAGAAGAAATATATTGATAGGAGAACTAAAAAATTTTAGGATGAAGGAAGGAGAAAGTATATCTGAACTGTATGCTTGTTTCTCTAAAGTTACTAATGCTTTGAAAGGTTTGGAAAAAAAGTGATAAATTTTGAACAAGTGATAAAGATACTAAGGGCACTTCCAGAATCATGGAACCAAAAGATTACAGCAATAGAGGAAGCAAAGGATCTAAACACTCTTTTGGTAGATGATCTTATCAGCTCATTGATGTCATAAGAGCTGATTACGAATAAAAGGGAGGAGCTGACAAAACCAAAGAGAAGTATTGCTCTAAAAGTAACCAAAGAAAGTAGTAGAGAACTGACATCACAATCTAAAGATAATATGGCCATGTTGGTCAAAAATTTTAGAAAGTTTACAAGCAACACTAAAAGTAGCTTATCAAGGAGATAACCTATACAATAAAAGAAATGGCTAAAAAAAAGAAGGATCTCCCTACATGCTATAGATGTGGAGGGATCGAATACATGTATCCTGAATGTACTAACAAAGAAAGAGTAAATACAAATGAGAAGGATAACAGAAAAGAAAAGAAATACTTCAAGAAGTCCTCAAGAAACCAAATTAGCAAATTAAATCACTATTAAAGAGTAGTACACAATGGAGCTAGAGACAAAGTTAAACTCATATTACTCTTATAGTTCCAATTCTTCAAGTTTAAATAGCACTTGTGACAAATGTAAAAACCTTGATAAGTTATAACAATCATACAACTCTCTCTTTAGTGAGTTTGAATCACTTGACCAGAAGCTTACTCAAAAGAAAAGACACTTTGATGCAATTGTCAAAGTAAATTCTATTCTGATAGAAAAAAATCTATCTATACAAAAGGAGGTTAGAGATCTAAAAAAAGAGATAGAATTATTAAACAATATGCTGAGTAAATTCTCCAATCCAAGAGAGTCTATGGCCGAACTTATGAGAATGACCGATCAAACTAGCAAAAAGGGACTTGGCTGTGAACAATTAAATGATGAAAATTTATAAAAATTTATTAGATGGTCAAAGGGAGTGAACCTCACAGAAGAAAGGAAAAATTATCCAAATATTAGACGATCACAAATTATTCTTGGATAAGAAACTAGTGAAATATATAACATCTAGCAAAGTCCCAAATATTTGTTATTTCTGCAACAGATTTGGACATAAGGTGTATAATTGTTAAGCCAAAAAGATGCAAGTAAAAGTTGCTAAGATGAGATAAAAATGCCACAAGGAATAAGCAACAATTATACCATACACTTTTCCACTAACATTATTAGACCCAATACTTGGGTACCAACAAGGTAAGAAAAATTACTTTGAATGCAAGTAAGTCTCAAAGCTATGTTTAAAAATACATGGTTCATAGATAGTGGTTGTTTGAGACATATGACTAGGAACAAAAAGATGTTCAAAGAATTAAAGCCAATGGATGGAGGAATAGTAGCATTTAGCAATAATAATAAAGGTCTTGTCAAGGAAATAGGTAAAGTTTATAGTTTATTCAATGCATGCATAGAGGATGTATTATATGTACAAGGACTCAAGCACAATCTGCTAAGCATCAGTCAATTATATAACAAGGGTCACAAAGTTGTGTTTGAACGATCTACATGTAATATATTTAGTACAGACAATGATCTACTATTTAGTGGAAAAAGATATGAAAATATTTATCTAGTATAGCTGGATGATATAATTGGAAAATGCTTAATTGTAGTCAAGGATGATCCATAGGTATGACACAATAGGATAAGATATATTAATATGTCAAATATTAAATATTTGTAGAAAAAGGATCTCATGATTGGTCTACCAAAATTAAACTATGACAAAAATCAAATATGTAGATCCTATCAATTATTAAAACAGACCAAAGTATCATTCCATATAAAAATGAAGTATTTACATCGAGACCTCTAGAACTAATGTATATAGATTTATTTAGATCATTAAATATAGTCACACTTGGAGGAAAAAGATACGTATATGTGATAGTGGATGACTACTCTAGATTTACATGGATAATTCTCTTGACTAGCAAAGATGAAACATTTTCAGTGTTTTATACTTTTTTAAAGCTAATCTAAAATGAGAAACAAATGTTTATTATATTCATCCATAGTGATCATGGTGGTGAATTCAAGAACAGAAGATTCATTGATTTTTGCGATGAAGCAAGAATTCACCATAGTTTCTCATCCCCCAAAACTCCTCAACAAAATGGAGTTGTGGAAAGAAAGAATCGAACAATTCAGAAAATGACAAGAACTATGCTAAATGAAAGTAAATTGTTCAAAAGATTCTGGGGAGAAGTAGTTAATACTGCTTGTCATGTGCTGAACAGGGTCATCATAAGAGCAATCTTAAAGAAAATCCCATATGAGTTTTGGAAATGAAGAAAACCAAACATCACATATTTTCATCCCTTTGTATATTTATCTATGTGCTAAACAACGGAAAACATAACCTTGAAAAATTTGATACAAAAAGCGATGAAGCTATCTTTCTTGGTTACTCTTCCAACAGTAGGGCATTTAGAGTTTACATTAAGAAAACATAATATTGTAGAAGAGTCCATACATGTTAAATTTGATGAAGCAAATATAACCCTAAGAAAGGAGTGTGATATTGATGCAGATGAAGCTACAACAAATATGCAGAAGCTCAAATTGAAGGATCAAGAGTACCAACGATGAAGATATACAAAGTTCAGAAAATAAAGAGGATGTAGGAGTAGGTAATGTTCCTTATCAACCTCCTACTGATTTGAGATTTGTGACAACTCATCTTAGAAAGTAAATTATAAAAAATGTATATGATGTTGTAAAAACAAGAAGGTTTATGCAAAATGTCTATGATCATTATGCCTTCATATCTATAATAAAACTGATGGCCAAAAACTTGATGGCTTCCATCTGTCCCCGGCAACGGCGCCAAAAACTTGATGGCTCAGGTTTTAAATAACCTCGCAAGTGCACGGTCGATGTGTAGTCTAGTGTGCTTATGCAA